>JAOEHX010050954.1:27438-37477 GCA_025448015.1 Bolborhynchus lineola
ATGGCAATTTTGTCTCTTGTTTGCTAACTATCAGAATTATGGATATAGAAAGATAAACTTCTCCACAGACACATTTTTATTACTCATTTAAGCTTCAGAGAAATATAATATCAGTAATATTAATTTTAGTATCAGAATGGAATGAAATAATGCTTCTGTCCATCATTTTCCCTCATCTTTTCTGTTTTCTCTCTCAGCTTTGAAGGAGGAATATACCCAGGATATCACTACCTGAACAGTTAATCAATTTTTTAGACTAATGATTTTCATGTCCTTTTGTTAGAGGTTTCCCTTCCCTCTCCTTGAGCAGCTGCTGTTTTCCCTGAACCATAGCAACCAGTCAAGCAAGCAGAATAAGTAGCTCCCTCAGAAAGCAACACCAGCTCTGCTTCATACATGATCAAATGAAGAGTGCTTCATAGCAACAATTCCCATCCTCCATTACTAGGCTTATAAATGTTATTCATCATGGATGAGGAGTATCATCAAAAAGACAGTGATATCAATAACCCCACCAACACTTCTCTAGGGTCTACAGGCAAATGCAGTTGAAATTTTTTTTCAGCGTGTTCCATGTAGTTTGGATCCTAATGCCATAAGAGTAATTATTTTTGTACTAGGAAGAGGGCAGCTTGTAGTAGCAAAGAGCTTTTGAAAAGGCCATATGGCTGGAAAAGAGTATCCTAGCAGGACTCCTCTTCTTTGGAAACTTGATATTATAACAGCCTAGCAGAAATAGGAGCACTAGGAAGTGACTATTAATAGTTCAAATGACTTAGCAGCAGCAGATATTTCCATACTTTTTCTACAGTCTGTTGAAGCTTATCTGTCCTACCTGGAGAAGATACTGCTTTAGTTTCACAATTTCCACCAGAGGCAGGCTAAGAAGCACCAGCGAGTTTCAAATATTCCTACCTTATAAGGGTATGTTGATGCCTCAAAATAATATAAAATTCTTAAGAAAGTTTTTGGAAGAAAAGGAAATGAAGATAAATCTTCTCTGCTTTCTTGCTCTTCTTCCAGTGTACCACTTCCTAAGCAAGTGTTTTAAGAGCATGAGTCTTTAAAAAGTGCAACACTAAAGAGCATTGGAAATTCAGCATCAAAAGTCAAGTAAGAGTGATGATTTACATATGCATCCAGAATGATAAAATATAATTATGATTATTTTTTTAATAGATATCATCACTTCTTTTTGTTATTGCTAAAATGATTAATGATACTTAAAAAAGACTGGTAGACATTTCCAGGATTTGAATGAAATTGATTAACTACATCATCAGAACAAGTGTTGCTGTTTTGTACTTTTGCCCAGATTTTGATTTAAAGTTTGAAAGAATAGTTATGTAGTTAGCTTACAATGTTAACTGGATGTAAACAAATGTCACTCTTCCAGGGAAAGGCTTGTATGCCCTATTAGCTAACTTGCATTTTCAGAGTAGGAAAATAAAAAAAAACCGTATTTTTTTAAAAAGAATTTTTCATAAAAAAGCTATAAGGTCACTGCTATGACAAAAAAAATGAAGTTCTTGTATTAAGAATGATTCTTCTCCTGTTAAATTTCACTAAAGTGACCCTCCTGTGTGAATAGCTTTCCACGGGCTAAGATTTTCAAAGCACTGTGCAAAGAATAACTAATTATGACAATTGCCAGTGAGATGCAGCTTTGCTCTTCAGTCAGCTGTTTGTGAAAATGTTGTTCCATTTTCTGAAGAAAAGCAAGAAAGTAGTATCCCTGGTTATTGCAGCTGAGAAGGATACTGTCATTAACTGAAGAGTATTGTTTTAGGAAGTTTCAACAGAGTGCAGACATACTTTCAAAGGTATAGTGAAACTGCATGACTTTTTAGTTAATATATAAGCAGGTAGCTGGAATGTGAGGTAATAAGAATAAACAGAACACTCCAGTATTTTATTCAAATATGAAACATTCTTTGCATTTACCTTAATTTTCAGACCAAAAAGCAATTGTAACTCTCCAGTTTTCCTCCACTGATGTTTGTGTCTGAAGTTTAATTAAGCTTTATGAATGCATGTAAATTTGGAAGACTTAGCAAAGGCTTAGATATGCTTGCCTGGCAAGAACAGTTATTTTCAGACTAGAGCTGGTTTTGACTGGAGAGCAGAAAAAAACAGTCTATTGCAAGAAGTGAATTAAATTTATAGTAGAAGCAACTAAAATATTTACATCATAAAGAAGTGGTCTGGCAAGATGCTATAGCACTTGATGCAGATGTAAGTCTTAATATGAGGAGAAAAGAAAGCAGAAGTAAAAAAAGAATTTACTAACCCTTAGAATAGTTCTCAGACCATCTATATTGTGCTGCCTTTACTCAGTAAACTACACATACCACCATGATGATATCACTCCAAGGGCTTCAATTAAGCTACCTCTTTTTATAATATTTCACACCTTTCATTGTGGTCAAGAATCTTGTGAAGGATGAAGTGGATGCTAATATTTATACAGTACTTAATGTAATTGAGTCCTGACCTGGTTAGGCACAACAGTTATATAAACATATATAAAAAAAGAGAGAATTGCTGCAGGGGTCAATGTGCATTGGTTCCTAGATCTGAGGCTTTGCTGGTCCTCCGGGCAAAGGAAATATCAGATATATTATGACACACTGAGTGTGGTCTGTCAATAAATTAATATTTAACAATCAAGAGAGATTAGGAACTGAATGTTGGCTTTAGAAAAACACTCCAAAATTCCAAACTAAGCTGATTCCCTGAAAACAATAGGGAAAACCTAACAGAAACCAATTAACTTGAAGCGTTCAATAGACATTTGCAGAAGAACTATACTTAAGGTTTGAAAAATACAGATTTAGGAAGAGGAGTGACCTAATATAGAAATGTTAAACATAGAATTTGAAAGAATATGTCGCTGTTGAATAGCAAAGATGTAGGAAGGGGTACTTTTTTTCTCTCTGGATAGAGAATGGAACTAGAAGTCTGACAGAGCGTCGAGTCTTGTTTTTTTCTTGGAAAAAACAATACAAATGTAGGTTAACCAACAAGTATAAGTTAAAGAAAGATGTAGGTATCTCTTAAGAAAGTTGTTGTTATTTCCTAAAATAGTCTGTTTTAAGGAAGTGCACAGCTCTTCGGGTGTTTCAAAAAAGTTTTTCTTTAACTTGCATCACCACTGTAGAAATTCATGTAGAAATACATGAGCTCACAGAAAAATAGCCTCCTCTGCCTCACTTGAAAGACTTCAACAGTTTTTTTTTCTGTCTGCCAGTAAGCCATATTTTAAAAAAGGCTGCACCTGGCAAGCACAGGGAGAGGCTGAGAGGTACAAGTCAAATTGTACAGGCACAAACATCTCAAATACAGTGCCTCTGATGATCACGTTTTTCTTTTTGTAAGCATGAAAGCATCTTTCCATCTCCTCAGCAGTGCAAGTAATACTTTCATCAGTATACAAGTGGCTGCATTTCTTTTTTCTGTTCAGAAATTTATCTTCCAGATGTTGTTTTGACCTTTTGTTTTTATATGTATATAAATCTAAGATTGAGTGAATACAAAATCAAAAATGATTTATTAAAAGTTATATAAAACTGCTGAATGTCTTCTTGTTGCTTTTCAAAACTTTTAGTATTTGCATTTTTAAATTTTTGTTAGAACAATGAAACTTTGTGTATTGTATTGTCTGGACCTCTGCGGAATGCCAGGCTTATCTCACTTTTGCCAGTGCTCAATGTAGAAAATGTAGACTGTTATAATAACCTTTCTGCTAATTCTGGTCTGATTTTAAAGGTGAGCTTCTCTCATTTGATACTCTAGTACACTGCTGCCAGAAAACTCTCTTTGGTTTGTAAATAAAAGCTGATGATACTAACTCACTTTTAATAAATACAATGCATTTCATTAGAGAAGTAATGGTCTATATTTTTGTGACTTTGAAGACTGCTTATTCCATATATATTCTGATCATAAAGATTGAAATATTCTGCCCTACTGTCCCAGTTCTCTCCTCATTCTTTGATCCCAAACAGACCACAACACTTTCTAGAGTGTGTCTCAGGTTTAATTGTATCCTCTTCAGTTCATCCAGTCAAAACCCACTTTTGAGCTGCACAAGGCCCACTCTTGCCTGGAAGACATAACAACATTATTATCTAGTGGGCTTGTGCAAAAGAGCATTGTGTTCAGCCCCTGTTGTATCAGGTAATATGGCAGACCAGTTTTCTTATCATGTCTGTTTCAGCAACATCCACCTGATGAAGACCTCCCCTAATACCAGTTAATGAAGAAATCCAAGGACAGCTCGGGGTATGCTCGGGAGCTGGAAAGTCACTATGAAGAGTGCAATCTCTGGGGATTCATCTTTCCCTGCTTCAAGCACCCCACCTTTAGAAACTGCGCTGGCAAGCAAAATAGATGGGACACAAGAGACTGCAAAATGCTAAAGAGAGGCTACAGAAATTTCCTCTGTTTGCAGTATGGTAGGATTCAGAAGTGATATGTCCAAGTTTGATCTTACTGCAACTTCTGTGAAATGCCATGAAGCGAAGCTTTCAGATTCTTGTCGTACATTAGAGTTAAGTGGAAAGGGAGGCAAGAAATAAAGAAGTTTTCTGATTTTAAAAATCATCAATCCCACTACTAGGGAACATTTCAGGGTCAGTAAAACAGTTAATTATGTGTTGGTTTGTCTGGATTATATTTTTAATCTAAATATCTGCAGACCCAATTTGTTTCAATAGGCTTTGATCAGCTAAAGTGGGAAAAATAATCAAGTACTGCCCCCAAGGACAGTAGTGTTTCTAGTACACCACTCTGAACAGAACTTGTGTTAGTAAGGTAAAAAATACCACAGGAGAAACAAAGCAGCAGTTTTAAGGAAAGATGGTATCCTAGAGATCCTGAGAAGCAGCCTTTAGTGCTGGACTTTTTTTGATTTTAAATTCAACAAGAAGATGTAGCTGTCTGAAATACTGCAGTTCTATGTACAGAAACATGCGCAGCATGAGAAACAAGCATGAGGATCTAGAACTCTACAGTGACAGAAGTGTATCATTATTGAATTATTAGAGGAACAGCTCATATGATTGGAGGGCTGAAATGGATGGGAAGCTCAAAGATGTGTTTCAGGTATAATTTTTGCCTTCTGAATCTATAATTTGTTTTTCATAGATTTTAATATCCATAAAGAGTGTGAGGTAAAGGTTCAGAGAACACGTGTAGCTCCTCACTTCAGCTTCAAGCCTTAAGCTGCATCAATCAGCTGAGTGGTCTGATCCAGATGGAAAAGATGTTTTAAGCACCAGGTGGTGTCGGGTGCATTAGAAGGAGTGGCTGTCATTATCCTGAGTCCAATGCTTTACATCCCTACCTAAAGGGCAAGTTCTAATGGACAAAAATTTGCTGAGAGAACACTTGGTAGAAACTGTAAAAGAGCTTGTGAGAAAATTGACCCTGAGTTCCTCTTGCAACAGCTTCTCCACTGCTGAGGTAATTGTTCTGTATAGCCTATGGAAAAGTTTAAGGAAAGCTGTAATACTGAAAAAGCAAAGGTTAAATTTCCCATCACCATGTACGAACTCTTACAATGGAAGGAGTTTGGAGAGATGGCAAATCCTGTAATGTGGGTTAAACGACTACTCCTTCATGCTAAGGTCTCAGTCCGTCTGTTCATCTAATTTTTCACTCTTGTTCAGTCATGTTATACTGGCTAGATATGTACTTCTTGCAAAGACAAATTAAGAGGAGATTTGGAACAAAGTGGGAGAGCTGTGCTACTTGACAGATGAATTTTCTGCACTGAAATCTATGAGTGAAGGCACCCAACCCTATCCATTCTTTGTCTTGGCTTCTCAGGAGGGGGTTAATCATCTGGAAAAAGGACGGGCCTTTAGTAAAAAATCATATTTATATAAAATATGATTATAAAATATAAAATTTTCCCTGTGAAAGTGGTTCAGGGTATAAAAATCCCAAGAACAATCAATCTTGTTCTTTCTGATGGAGATAAATTTTAAGGTCATCAACTATAAGGATCAGATGAGTCTCACATGAATGCTTTGCCCCAGAGCTGCACTGGTAATAAACAGGAATTTTATTACATTTCTACGTGCTCCATGACATCTGTTAAATTACTGTAGGGTTCGCAAACTGCAGCTCAGAAGTGTTGTATGATTGGATAGCTCAAATTTGTTCCCTTTTCAACACAATACCTCAATTTTTCTTGCAAAAGAAGAAATGCCCTGTGTTTCTTTGTTTCTTTTACACACTGCCAGATCAGACCTCTTCTACTTTTGCATAATTATGATAAAGGAACTTAAGAATTGTTAATATCATCACAAAATAAAATACATTTTTTTTTAAACTGTAACAGATCCTTTCATTTTATATCAGCTTGTCTATCACTGGTCTAAGTTTGCAACTAAAGTGCAAGACATAGAAGCCCTTCTCAACTTGTGACAACTAGGTGCATATCAGCAGTCTATTACTTGGTATGATAACGTGCTCCCATCTCTTGGCCATTCTGGCTAGGCTAAATCAAGGCTTAGGGTACCAGGCTGAACATCCATGTCTACAATACACCCCTCTCCTAAATGAGCTGTCATTTCAACAAAACTAGCAATATCCCAATATCCTTATTTTTTTAATTTTTAATTTAGAATAAACTTTTGTTAAAATCTAAGTCTATATTTCTATATAAGTCTACATTTCACAGGGTCTCCTTATCTGGGGTATGTTTCACAGCCTAGTGAATTGATGCATGTATTTGAATCAATGTTCGGTTAGAATGTTAACTCCATATCTGTGTTTGGACATGTCTGCTCCATTGGAAAAATCAAGAAATCAGACCTCTGAAGGTTAAAACAGCAACATTAAAGTGTGAATATTTTGTGGGTTGATAGTCTATCAGCAATGAGAGAAGAAACTAAAAATGCAGAACTGTTGTCACTCAGTACCACTCGCTACAACTGAAACACTGAGAAATCTTGAAAAAAATATTTCTTTTTCTTCATTTATTCATGGCAGCGATCTACCACCACACCCCTGTAGAAAGAATCCCAAATCATAATCTGACCTTAAGGCAAGTGGCACCTTATTCTGGCTAAGCTATTTTAGTGAAAGAGATATGAATACAAACTTCAGTGTTTCATCTTCTAAGAATTTTTAAAACAAATGCAGAGGAAGGAACCGCTATCATTTTCGTTCAGAATGTAACTGAAGAATTAAAGATAACAGTTCAGGTAAATTAGAATAAAAAAACCTTACCAAATTCTTGGTGGAGTAACTCTTCTAACATGCATCTTTTTATATGTAATGTTTGTTTAAAAGAAAAAAATTTGTAAAATTACTGAAGAATAATTAAGGGGAGAATTTAAAATAGTGAAATAGCTGTCTTTACCAGCTGTTCTGATCTCTCTCTTTATTTTTTTTTCCCTGGAAGCAAGCTTTTAGGCTTAGCTGGCATGACAGTAGATCAGTTAATATGGTGTTATTTATACCTAAAAATCTGTAATGTTATTTTTCATTTCATTCTGACAGTATTGCAGAAATTATTTGGGGCTTATTTTTAGCTATCAGTAGAGAAATTTTCTAGGTGAAAAGTATAAAATACTATAATGTAATTTATCTTTTACTGTGCATTAACACCTTCATTTTTTGATTTTTTTCCCTTGTTTAGTCATTTCTTCTATATGAGCTAAACTGCTTGTTAGAATTAGATGAAATTGATCACCATGGTTGCATTTTTTTTTTCTTCTTTCAGGAACAGAAAAGCAGGAAACATTTATGTGATCACCATTCTATGGTCTTCAGTGTAGCATCTAAGTTTTTCTTTAAAGTCAGGGCTTAACTTACAAATCTGCCATAGTTTTTTTCCCCAAAGTCACAATAACTGCAAGGATGCATCTGTGATAATGTCCTTGGGCAAATTTATATTTCTTTCCACCCAACCATCTCCCCCATATATTGGATATTTGACAGATAGTTTAGCTTCCACAGTAGTCTTCCCTTGTAGCCATATTTTTGTCATGGCTCATATTTTTTCAGCTATTTGTTTCCGTTTAAGAATTCAATATCTCTTTACATTTACTTTATGAAGCAGCTATTATGCCTACCAGCTTCAAAGACATTCAAACCAACTATTAGCACAGGGGGCCTCCATAACTACAGAATTATGTTTCATTAGCCTTATCCATCAAAACATGATTGTCAGCATCATGGGGAATTTAAGACACTCGACATATCAAGTTCTAAGGTCATGCAAATAGATTCTACTCCTGGAGCTTGTCAAGTGCACCCAGCTGGAACACCCAAAGGGTCAGGGACAATGCTAAGTCTATTATACACTGTAAAGAAATGTCTGCTGTTGTGTGGAGAAGGAACATAGATTTGAGAAAACTGAACACATATTTTTGTCAAGAAGGAGAAGCAAGTTGCAAAGTCCAATCATTTTGGATCTTTGCTGAAGGTAAAAGTGTTCCTATGCTATAGGCCAAGCAGCCTGTAGGAGACATTTTGTTATCTGCAATTAAATTCAGCCTTGTATTCTGAGTAAAAATCTTTTTTTTTTTTCCTTGTGATGATCTCTTATATAATATATACACTACAACAGTTTTGTAAGACTGAAACAGATTAATCTATTTACCTGTATGGGACCACTTATTTGATAAGAAAATTGCAATTTAAGTCACACAATAATTCTTAAAGCTTTTTATAGTTAGGTTTTTTAAAAATCAGGGTTCACCTGTAACTACATTCAAAGAATATTAATAAGATATATCAAGCTGCAAATGGAAATTTTCAAAGGCAGGTTGTTAAATTGGTCTCTTGCATCCTTTCATGTGTAATTTTAACTCATAAACAACCACCACAGGTACATGGAAGGATTAAATGTGAATTGAACCAAACCAGAATTGCACTCTTTTTACTGAAAAAAATCAGGTAAAGTTGTTGCTACATAATTTTTGGCCAATTTCACACGCATTCTTGTGCCCTCCAAAGAAATAAGAGCAATTCTAGCAGCCTATGATGGGCAAACAGCTTATGATTAGTAGATATTACTCATTAGACATTAGAGGCAGATAGAGTCCATATTCATAGTATAATTTTGGAAGGAGTCTGAAATTTGATATGAACACTTTTCTATTGGAGACAGTACAGAAATGACTGATAATTTCTTGTTAATATTCCTTACTGTACCAGCATAGTGATTTTTAATCTATGCTACACAGTCAATCTTCTACAACAGGAGACTCTTTCATAACACCACATATACAATAGTAAGAATGACTGTAGAAATAGCTCTGAAAGACCAATACCCAATTCCTAGGTATTTCAAATATTGACAACTCTATCATAACTCTCAGAGTCAGAAATTCACATAGAAATGAAAATAGATAAATAAAGAAATATTTAAAAAAGTGCATTATTCAGTTTAATACTGTATCTGACTCCACTGATTGTGTGATAAATTTCTGATTTTCTTCATTCTAATTGTTAGAAGTGTTTTATTTTTTAAAGGAAACTTGATGGACAGCCTCTTCCATGTCATCTTGAAGAGTTATACCATTATGATATGACGACTAGAGCTGTACCTTTGTTTTCTTTTAGTAAGTGCTCAAAGTTAAATAAGAAACTAGAGGTATCTTTTTAATTGTCTCATGTTGATGACTATTCCATCTTATCAAGAGGACTTTGTCAGGAGCATGTACCTTTCATTCTACTAAGCAATGTATTTTAAAGGGTACAAAATAACACTCTGCAGATCAAATTTTCATAACTTTTGTACATAGTCTGAGCTCTTAAGACACAGTAAGGCACTGTAGTCTTGAAATAGTTAATGACACCAATACAAGTAAATAAGGATTATTCCCACTGGAAAGAAAACTCTATTTGTATAACAATTGGTGATTCCTCTAAATATAGCCAGTTCTTAGACAAAACCCAGAATTTACTTTTTCTGCTCTCAGGATCAAAGACTGATGCATTGTCGTGGTTTAGGCCCTAAATCAGCCACGCAGTTTGCTACATGGAGAATCAAAAGAATGCAACTCCCACAGGTTGA
>JAOEHX010050955.1:6453-19750 GCA_025448015.1 Bolborhynchus lineola
AGAGAGCCCTGAGCGCCCTGCGGTACGTAGCGGCACCCCCGGGAGGAAGGCGCTGTGATTTATTTTGGGGGTGAGAGGGGGTGTTAAAGGGGGCGGGTTTGTGCAGCGTTTGCAGGGAGGAAAATCCTATACGTGAAGCCATATGGATTCTCAGCAGCATAGCTTAGTGGCTTCTTGGCTTAACAGTTTTCGGGCGGGGAGTGTGTGCAGGGTGTGTTTTTAGTAGGGTTCGCCGGCTCAACAGAGCTTGAATTGATGTGTTTAGAGAAGCAGCGCTTTCCAGGAATTTAAATGAGACCTTTTTTTGTGGTTTCTTTTCAAGGCTATTCTATTAGTTCTATATTTGCTTTTGCAGATTGCGCTTATAAATAGTCGTGCCAGCATGTAAAAATCGATGTTCTCAAAGGAAGAAAAAGAAAGGTCTGTGCGAATTTACCTCTAATAAGCGGTGTGGATCACTTCTGTGGTCTCCATATGTATTTCCTCGGGAACATGATAATCTCTAATACTCAACTACCATTTGTAGTTCATTTTGTCATGGCAGTGTGTTTCACTTGGCACTGGAAGAAATTTTGAGTAGGTTACTCGTTCAGCTAATTTGGTTGTTAACTGTTGGAGTAAGATTTAGCCATTTCTTCATGCAGAGAGAATTGTGAAGTGGTAGGCAGGAGGCAACAGCAGCCAACCTCAAGGTTAAGGTGTTTGCTCCTTTTTGAATCTGATTTTCCTTTTTCAGTCTCGTGAACTTTCTGAACTTTAACCCTTTTGCAATGAAACTTTACAGGCGTGGTGTCTGCATCCAGGTAATTTTCATTCATATATACGCTTATGTCTTTTCTTGTTTGGAAAACTTATGCAAAAGTAATTCAGCTGGTTTTGATAGTGTGGGGCTCTTGGATTAAGGAAAGAATGACTGTATTTTTTCCATTTAAAGATGAAGCCCTTGCAGGATTTTTTTTTTAGCGGGGTTTTATTATTATTTTAAATTTGAAGTGGGCTTTAGAGGTATTCTTCCTTTATATGTGCTTTCCGACTAAAGTACTGTTTGACTCGAAGTCCTGTGGTCGTTGCATATTGGGTTTGTGTGTGTGTTACAATGACCAAAAGCTGCGCTATTGGGAAAAGATGCGCTATTTTCTTTTTTCTGAACGAAAAGCTGTGAAAAAGGGTCTGGAGGTGAGGTCCTGCCTGTGTGTTCAGACCCCAAGATACTCGCACTAATTTCTGCAGGTGATGACAGAGAGCGTCTTAGCAGACACCTCTGCTGAAGCAGGCAGAGCTCCCCTTGCTATTTGCCGTGGAAGCAGTGGATTTGAGATCTTGTAAGTGCAGACTTTGAACTATCTGTAGGCAGAAATCTTCTGTGATGGAGTTTAGGACCTCCACAATTCCTGATGCGGTAGTCAGAGAACTTTTCTTTCTAATATAGTTCATCTGGGGGATGAGGACAGGATTTCCCAGCATTGTCCACACTGCACTTTTGGAGTTGGAGGATGTATACAAAATGTTAGAGGTCTGTTGCAAAGTTGCAGACCTCTGCATCTATGTTTTGTGATGTATTTTCTGTTGAGGGAAAGGAAAAGAAAGGTCAAACAATAGGGAACGTGTTATAAAAACTTTATAAAAGGAGCTTACGGGGGTGTTAGGATTGTGTATGTAAATGTCCAAGTGGAAAGACATCATGGATAAAGTTATATATTCACCTTATCTCTGTCTGTCTTTGAAATATGCAAAATGATTGTTATGTGTCCTCTTAGATTAAACAGAGTTGTGTGTAAATAAAATCTGGAGGTACCGTTTCCTGACTTGAAATTACAAAAGCAAGATAGAAAATAATTGTAATCCTATAAAATCTGATTTTTTTTCTGTTTCAGATTAGTGAAATGAGATAAACCAGCATCCTGTTGATAGCATCCTAATGCTTGCATTGTGAATTGATGTGGTGTATGTTAGTTACTGTGTACTCTAGTGAAATATGCTGGATTTTATGTAAGTTATTGGAATGCTACTGGGCCATCAGAAATTGTATGCAAATCTGTCTGCAGTAATCTCTGGTTTGGGTTTTGGAACTTCTCTGTATTTCCTACAGTGTTAACTAGTGGTCCACGGAGAATTACTTGGGCAAATGGTGTTGGCTCATTTTCAACGTATTTAACTACTAACAGCCTTAAAAGAAGCTAACATGCATTAAATACCTCTCTAATATTAATTATCTTGATGAGAAATTGCTGTAAATACTATTAAAATTGCAGATGTATACACATGCTGTGTGATCAGTGTGAAGGCAAACCCAGGGAACAGGATCAATGGGAAATCTGTTGATCTGTGAAGGTCTGTTGAGATGCTGTTGCTGCTACAAAAAAATGAGGTGCCCCTGTGACACCACAACTTTGGAACAAAGACATAGGGACTTTATTCAAGGAATGGGAAATCTGGATTTGCTGCTGCTTTTGTAGTGCAGAAATCATTTTTGTCAAAAGAGGCTGCTGATTTCCCTCAGAGTAAAGGTTTATAACCCTTAAATAGCTCTTCCTGACACTAAGCAGTATCCCTTTCATGCGTTTGATGTGTGTTAGAAAGGCTGACTAGTAACATTGGTGCTGATGAATGAAAAAGAAATTTACAACATCAGATACTTTCTTTAAATTATTTCCCATTGTTAGTTGTTACCAAGCATCAGACTGCCATACTTGAATATAATTAATGCAGTAAATGGTTTATTAGACACCATCTGAACTTTTGTCTAGTTTAATTATAGAAGCTTAGTGCAGTGGTCTGTGTACAATATTCAGCCCAAATAATTGCTTTCAGACTTCTACCTGACCATGGTTATTTTAGGAGCAGCTGCATGCATGGCTTTTCCCTGAACTTTGCACTTTTTGGGCTCTCATTTGCAGTAGTGCCAGCTACGTTTCCAATTTGCATAACTAAAACCAGTTGGGTTGTGATTTTGCTGGTTGTAATTCAGAACAATTCTTCTGCATGCCATTCATATGGTAATACATATTTTGATCTTTCTTAAGACTCTATTATTCATATTTAGGTATCCACCAACCCATGACACAAATGGGAAAGCCACAATTATTTTTTTTTTCCTGAAAGTTTTTAAACTTACTGAAGTTAAAGGTATTTCTTCCAGTGGCATTGTGTGTCTTGAAAATGACTTTAAGAGTGTAAAAATAGTGGCATGGGATAAAATCTGCACCACAAAGAATTTATAATGGAGGGATCAAACACAGCAAGCACTTCTTCATGTGTTCAAACATGGAACATTCTACCCATAAATGCTCATTCTACCCATAAATACTCATTCTACCCATAAATGCTGTCTTCCTCCAGTAGAACTACGGTGTCACATTTAGGGTGCAAGATCATCTGAAAAGCTGACTACAACTATCATATTGTACCTGAGAAGAATGTTAAAAAAAATTACTACTAGTTTTATGAATATTTTGTATTTTAGACCCAGTATTTTCTGTGGTGCAGCCATAGAAAACTGAATCCCTTGATCAGTAGCATTTCTGAGAAAAGCAGTTTTGTAAAGAAATTCAAATTTGGTTTTATCTGGTCTGAAAGTTTTTCATATGCTTGAAACAGTGCATCAGTATTTGGCCTTGAGGGCAAAGTATGCCAAAATCACTATGTTTGTTGTATACATTGTCTCTTTCCAGGAGGATAAATGCTTGAAGGGTTAAATGTCAGGGAGCTGTTACCAGTATTCTTGATGGGGGTCCTTGACCTTGGGAGCTTGCTCCTGTCAGAGCCTCTTGGTCTACAGGCCTTCAAAGCCTTCTTTGACAGCAGTCACTTTGGAGAGGCCAAATCTTCCACACAGCTGAAGACGGCCAGAGGTTTGGTGAGAACTGGGGAAGTGAAGCAGAGCTGGGCACTGGGATATGGTGGCCTAGAATGCTGTTACATGTCATTGGAGATATGACTGTACAGCTAGTTGTGTGTGTTGTTGCGTTGTGCCTTCTGGAAGGTTGCACTTCAGAAATCTAAATGTAAATGAAAAGTGAATGTTACTCATTGCATAGCCGTGTGATAATCATCTGAATAGAATTCACTGCAGGTTTCGTATAATTCCCTGTCTATTGTATTAAATTGTGTAAACGCTATCCTAGAATAGGGTGTTTTATAGCAAGGGCTGTGAAATGACTGACTGCAAGTGCTATCTGGAAAATGACCACAAAAATCGTGTGAACTAAGTAGCTGTCAACTGTGGAAAGGAAAGTTTCGTCTTCCCTTGTGATATGTAACTGGGTGGAAGATATGTGGCCCACCAGATGCAGAGGACTTAGTGAGAAGAAATGAATCCATTATGTCATTGATGGAGCCAGAGGTCTGGAGGGTGTGATATTTGATGAAACTTCGGTTTAAAGTAGCTCTTTATAGAATCTTCATTTTAAAGTAGCTCTACTATGCTACGTTCTGTATTTAATTCTGGTAGTGGAGTTGCCTTTCAGTCTGTCACTGGAAGGACTGCTTTTGATCTAGTCGCTGTCATGTCTCTTCCATAAGCAAAGGCTCTGATCCAGTCTATGAATTGAAAAGTGTCTTCTGCCTATGAAGTTCTGTTTGAGGGACAGGACTTCAGTAAATACCTTCTATATATAAATGTAAAAAACCATAGATGTTCTACAGTCATGGTCCAAAATGCTCTGTCTTTGCATAACCAAGTAGTGCAGAATTTGACATTCTTTTATGAGGCTGATTCCTAGATAAGAAGATGCTAGTTCAAAGTGCTGCTTCAATACAATGCAAATCTGAAAAATGTTGTAGGTATTTTATGATTCACTACACAGAGCAGGAGGTGTTTGGCTCTGGTCTGGCAATGGGATATTGGGCCATTCACCTTTACGTGGCAGCAGAGGATGGAGGTTAGATAACAAATGAAAGCTGTTACCATCCGATGACTGTTTAGTCACCTGTGAAATTCAGTTTCCAATAAACAGGTTTCCACATCATAAGAGCAGCCTCCACAATTAGATAAGCAGAGCCAGCCCCCTTGCCAAAAGACTTGTTAGGGTGGCTAACAAGTACATTATGCCTTATCTTAGCCTTCAAACCAATCCCGACAGTTAAGTTTCTCCAAACACAGCGTCTGGTCCTGTGATTGCTAATTGTGCTCTGCTTGCTTGTGGAGAAAGACCGTGTTTTACTGTCAGAGCTCTTGGCCTGTCTCTTTCCGAGAAAGGCTTCATCTATGAAAGCAGAAAAAAAAGTAGAGCCTACAGCAGCATCCATGAGGTCCTCGCTCCATATCAGTAAGTTGCTTGCAAAATGTTCAAAGGCTTCATTGGGTTTAGAATTTCATCCTATGGAAGCATTATAGAGGGCACCCTGTATATCCTGGTGAAGCTAATCATGTCCAGACTTAACAGTAGTTACTGACAAATTGGCTGAGGCCACTGATTAATTTTAACAAATGAGTTTTCTTTGAATGCAAGCTCATGCATGCCAATTATAACAGTATTTCTGTGATAAAATTGGGGATTTTTTTTCTTTAAGCTTCAAATCTGCTGGTCACAGATTTTTTTTTTCTAGTGTCTTAAAACATGTTTTGTGGGGAGTATAATTTTGGGGAGAAGAAAAACCCAAACCAGATGTGCACTTTCACCCCCTAAATGCCCTAAATACTAATGAAATGTTCAAAGTGGTGGCAAAATTATCTTCTAGTGGTTAAGCAGTATTTAGTGTATTGTATCATACAGTCTGAAAGGCCTCTTGTGTCTTCAGTGAACTACAGGCCTGATACCTAGTCCCAGAAAATCAGTGAAAGGCCTTGTACTGCCTTTTAAGTGGGCTTTGGATCTAGACCCCTGTGAGCCCTAGTTTCTGTTCTAGCTGCAGACTCCTTTCCACAGGAGACAATAAACTTGGGTGGTAGGAAACAAAGCTCCTAGCAAACATACATGAGTTGGGTTATATTTTGGTGTATTGAAGAAACTGGTTTTAAAACAAAGCCTGCTTGGGCTAAATATATCAGGAGGCATTATAGAGGAAGCATTAAGAATAAAATGAGTGCAGGAATTTTTGGAAGAAAGCAGCGTATACTATGTAATTTCTTCTCTTCCCCCCCCCTTCCACTCAGCCAGTGATGCTAGCATAGAAATTGCGTTCAGCTGCATAGACAAGAAGCCTTATTTCTTAAGAACACAATGTGGTTTATAGGAAAGTCAGGCAGTGACATACCCACAGATATTTAACTCGGATATAGCCTTACAGATGGATGTAAAGCTGTGATCTAACTGTCTTGACTCCACCTCATACAGACCTTTTATTAGCGCAGCTGAAGGGCACAGAATACCAAGGGTGGTTTTACCCTGAGGAGTTTGCATGACTAGTGGTGTAGCATTGACATTTTCTTTATAATATGCCACCTTTTTTCAGAAGCTTCTCATTCACTCATAAAACACATGTTCTGATTTAAAGCACAGTTAAATGGTCTACTTAGCGGAAGTAGAAGTTTTTTAAGTATAAAAGTGATTGCTTTGACAAAATGGAGAATAATGTGGCATCAACAAAGGGAATTCGCTTTTCTCTCTTTTTTTTAATTGTTTTATTTAACATGCAAGTACCCTTAGATATAAAAGACATTTAGAAAAAAGACATTTATAAAAATGGAAGCCCCTTAAAGATTGTTTCTTTCATTATCTTGACAAACATTGAAGAGTATTTTCTGTATCTGCAAGTTTCAGAAACAGTTCTGAGGGGTTTTATTATGTGCTGAAACACATGTTTATAAAAAAGACTATAACCTGGTGGAAAAAGTGTCTTACAATAATAAACCTGTTGATGGACCATATGCTGCCATCAGTATGTTTGAAAAAAATAAATTCTTCTACAAGTGTTAAGTAAGTTTATAGCCTGAGTGTTAAGTAAGGGTCAGACTGTGACCGGCCCTCTGTGGATTGAGAGGGGGAGGGAGTTGCACACAGATCCTCCTTATGCTCTTTTCATTAGCTCATGAAGCAGCCGGCATGATGGAGCGGGTAGTATGCCTTCCCAAAGGGTGGGTGAGCAGGAAGGTGAGGCAGGAGAGCCACGTCATGGAAGACCATGAGACATCCTCCTCTGGCAGCTTTCCTTGGTGCTCTGCAGGTTTGTGCCCACCCAGCACAAGGCGATGTATTTGATAAAACTAGGATGAGTTTTGTGTGGTCTCTCCTGAGAAGAGCAAACCTCTGAGGTAGATTATCTGCTCTTAAAAACTGACAGAACCTATGTATGAAGCCAGCACAAAAATTAGAGAGCTCTGATAAATATTTAGTTGGGTAAACAATATGGAAAACACTTGAGTTCTTACTGTCTACTGGTCTACTGCGTAGGTAGTTTATGGATTTTTTTTCTTTTGGTGCTTGTATCACCATTTTTTTGTTCTTTAAATGTAGGTGATGTGGTTCTTACAAAGTCTCTCGTTTCTGAAGAGCAAAAGTAAGATACAGTGGGTCAAAGGATGTGTCATTCTTAAAAGGCGCTTCTTTTTGGGGTCAACGTTTGGTAAATGTACACACTTTCAAGCTTATTCTGCTTCCATAGCTCCTGCAAATGAGAGTCATGCATGTGCTCATCTCAAAAAGAGTAGGCCTCTTTGTAACTGAGGCACGTTCTGGGTAGAAATATACTTCACTGAGAAGTGTTTTTAACGCCCTAATGTTTTTTTCCACCACTGATCAGCTGTACACTGCTTGTTTTCCTGGCAGCTCAGCAGGTGAGAGTCACTGTCGAAGGAAGTATGAAAGATTAAGGAGAATTGTTTAATGCAGTTGACTATGCTGAAGGCTTTCTCAAAAGATACATGATCTTGCCTCAGTATCTGTTATCAAAATCAAGACTGTGAACAGAGCAGTCCCCACCAAGAGCAAATTCCTTACCAACAGGCTTTCTGGGATTCATCAAAGCTTTTAGTTTGCTCAGGGGAAATCTGGTTCTAGAGGACTGAGATCTTCCCCCTGGGTTTTCCTGCACTAAAGTCTAATGATATTGTGTCTGTGTGTACGAGGCTTCCAGTGTAGAAGAGGGCCTTTAGGACCAATGGAGTGGAGCAGAGGGAGGCAATAAGCTGCAGTAGCAGCACCCAGACCCCAGCATGGAGTTTGCAATCACCATGAAATGGAAGTGGAAAATAGATTGGATCAGTAATCCATAGAAAAGAAAGTACTTGGGAGTTATATGGATGTTCCCTGCGAAAATTTTTAGGTGCATCAGAGAGTAAGGCTAAGTATGGACTTGAAGGCACAGTAGGGAGGATGACAGTAAGTCTGGGGAGGAAACCATCTGTGCCTGCCCTGTGCTTACCTTTCCAGGAGAGGCACTTTGATTCTGGCAAAGCTTGGAAGTGTCCTGGGACCATTTCTCTCCAGCCTGACGAAATGTCTCCCCATAGAGACTAAAAGTCCAGCCAAGTTCTTACACCCAGGTGGACCTGAGGGAAGGGTCCTGGGCTTCAGTGCTGCCTCCTGAGCACAGCTGAAGAGGTGACTGAGGAGCCTGCAGTGGGCCAGGCTGGCTTGCTGGTGGTATGTACAAGCCAACATGTGGTGTTAACAACTGCAGAGTTCAGAATTTGCACAAACCCACATTTAGTAATAAAATAGCCTGTAACTAGTCAAAGGCGCCAGCAGTAGCCAAGCAAATTTGGAATGTCTAAGCCAACCATTTTTAAGTTATGATGAGCCAAAAAAAATTAGGAAACAGTCCAAGAAATGGAGAACACCTCACTTTTCTGGAACTCTCGTATCTCCAAGATGCCTTGGCTGATCTACCTCAAACTTTCCAGAGAAGCTTTCCTTGGCACAAGACCATGACTGTAAAATTTCATGTGCCTGGGTTTTACTTTGTTGAAGTTATGAAGGTCAAAACCGGAGTTTGTTTTAGAAAGCTAATCTCTCCATTAGAAATATTTCTGCATCGTTAATACTCATTCCATTGTAATTGTTCAAGGCTATTTCTTGTTCAGACTGATTTTATTTTTGCTATTTATTTTAGATTTTTTTTTTTCTTTTTAAGGATAAATTCAGGGTAGCATAGCTTGGAGCCAGATTTTGCACAGCTGTGTATGGTATATATGGTAAGGCAGAAGCATTAGCCCTATTATCCACTGGAAAGTCACGGTTGGAGTCCTGCTCTCAGCTGACTATCTCTGGAGAGCTTTTTGGAGCATCTGGTTTGAGACCTCACTGTTTAATACAGTTTTTACGTCTGTGCTTGGTAGAAGAGAGTATCTCTGTTGGCCTAGTTATACTCTCACCTCCAGGCAAAAAAATTTCTAGATGTCCATCTTGTCATTCAGGTTCTCCCTAGGGGCAGCTCCTGCTGTGGAAAGCCATGAAGGTGTCAGTAGCCTGATACTGGGACCACTTTTGTCCGTATATGCTCTTGAGCTGCTCTCCATTGTGTCTAACCACCTGTACTCTGAGATGCTAAAATTGTAAGATTTCATATAGGCATTATAAGATCTAAAGAAAATGACTGTGGGCCTGGAAGTGCTTTTCGTTTTTTGAGCTAGGGGCACCTTACCTGTTACTTAATTCTGTGTAGAAGTGATACCTGGTTGTGCAACAGTCCTTTCCTCTGCTCTGAGTGCTGTTTTCTGGATGATGTGAAGACCAAAGCATATCATTGCAGCTACTTGCTGTTGGTAGATGGAGCCACATGATCAAAGGTCTCTAAATATGCTGTCTTTAGAGACATTGGATTAATTTGACCAAGTCACTTTACAGGCAGTATGAGCAAGCAGAGCTGGAACAGATGTCAAGCAGCAGTGAGCCCTTGCCCTGAGGCAGGGGCTGAGAGTGTTTGAAGTCAATGCTCAACTGTATTTTTCTTTCTGGGGGCTCAGTTCGAAAGCACCTTGAGAGACTCAGCAGAAGTCAGGAGGTGCTGCTCCTGGAAGAGACAAGGTGCTGTTCACCAGTGTTCGGTAGGACTCTCTTTCAGGCAGGATCACCCGCCATCCGCTGAGCTCTGCAGTTCACAAGGCTGGGAGGTGCTCCATGTCTGTTCAAGGGACGGACTTTGTCCTGTTTGCCATCTGCACCGGTACGGGCTATGATCTGTCGCCAAGGGACATTACTGCTTCTTGCCTAACACACCGCACACCAAACATATAGTTGTCTGCTAAGATAAAGTAGATTATTATGGGTTAATTCATGAAAAAAGGTGTCTGCAAATAATACCTATCAGAGGGTTTTCTATTTATTCAGGCATTTTATTATTAGGAGTACTAAAACGGCCAGCAGAGCCAGCTAAAAATCAATCTGCTGCTATATAGGCAGCCAGTGAGAAGAGTGCAGGGTGGGTGTAATGTGATCACAGCTACTTAAACTACTGATCAGATACATTGCTACAGTCTGCAAAAGCTGCAATCAGTGGAGAAACCCTGCTGAAAACTCCTGGACCACGGAATTAAAATAATTAAGCCTTGCAGTCACTGGAATATGTGTTGTTCTTGCAAGGTAGGCATGAGACAAATAAAGGCCCAGCTAGAGCTCACTGTGTATATGTGGAACTTTGCATTCATACTGTGTAACACCAAAGCTCTTTGTTTTTTTAGAACAATAGCTAGTTGCAGTTGAAAGTGCCCTGAGGATTCTTTGTGTGGTGATAGCAGCAAAACCATAGCCACCGAAGAGGAAATGTTGGGCAAAAAGTGTAGACATGAAGGTGAATCTTTTGATTCCTGAGCTAGCTTCAGCATCACTGCACTGTGGTGCTCTGTGTAGACTCCCTGAATGATTTCTTCAGTAAGCAGGACCCCAATGGAGGAGATCACCTCAGAGAATTTTTATCTTCCTGGCATTTCTAGAAATAGTGTGTCTGTGCTCTTCAGACTGCAGAGCTGAAAAGCTTTGAGTTACTACTGGTGCTGCTCTGTCCTGTGCTTGCAGACAAAAGCTTCCAAGGCATCTCATAAACCCGTGCACAAGCTGAGAGAAGGGATAGAAAACTGCATACCCTGTAATACTGCAATATTATAGTATTGTCTGCTGCTGCAGTAACCCCTGCTGTGTTTGGAAGGTCTCAGGCATACCAGCACCATGTCTAATCAGTCAAGGAGCCAATAGTAATTCATAGCCTTGACTGCTGAGAAGTTCGGCATGGCTAAGATAGACATCTGATCCAGCTCAAGACAGTAAAGGCATCTTTCTGCAGTGGTTTGCTTTTTGGTAGTGCCACTTTAACCCTATTTCTGCATTGGCTCACTTTCTAAAGAATAGTTAAAAAGTACGACACTTTAAAATAATTAAAGTACCCTCCCCATAAATCCTTGATGTTATTTTCTTATTTAGTGACTTTTAACATTTTAAGGAAATTAGACAGGAACATTAACAGCCAATGATACAGCTGTGTAATGACAGTAAAGCTGTTGGATGGACACTACTGGTGAATGCACATGCCGAGTATATGAGATAGAGTATGAAATCTCTCCTAACTTGCTACTGGATTGAAGTCAGCCTTTTTATGTGTGATTCCCCACCCCCTGGTTGTTTGGAATCAGCTGTAAGTGAGGTCAGTAACAGCAGAGCAGCAAGAGACTTGCTCATTACCCCACTGTGCAAGTTTCTCTGAAAGTAATATTTGATACCACATCAGTTCTGCTGTGGTTTTGGATATAAACTGAAATTGAATTTTTCATTCAGATCCACTAAACAAAACAGTTATGTTTTTTCATCTTTGAAATGCAATCTCTTTTTTAAGCAAGAGATTTTGCTCATTTTCCATCCATCTGAAGAGAGGTTACAAAAGAAGAAAATTGCAAGTCCAGTGTGTGAGAAGTACTTGGGAAAATGGGAAAGGACTTGGAAAGAGGCATGCTGAATAAAAGTGTCATCAGGAAAAAGATTGGGTCAAGGCTTGCACCAGTGGTGAATGGTTCATAGGTCTTACAGATGGTTCAGAATAGGGATGTTCCTTCTGAGGTTTTGGAAATCAGGAGGTGGTTATAGTGACATGATGATGCTGGAGGAAGCGTGACTGTAGTCTGGAGTCATCAGCCACTGACAGAAATGCTAGAGAAGCAGTAGCTGTTGAGAGAGAGCATAGAATACATGAAGTATGTTTTATATTAACAGTGTTACATTTTCCAAGAAATACAGTGCTTTTAGAAAGCAAGTGTCATGTACTAAAAGTCTATTTTTTTTTCCCTAATTCTCTGATGCCCAAGCTGAGGGAAACTGATTTTAAACTGAAGATGCTAGTGTGCCTGTTTCTTACAACAGTGTGCTTGGAAAAAAAGTGATGTATTAGTATTCACATAAACTTGGATTCTCCATCTCCTGGAAAGGGAACTGTATATGTTACCCACTGACAGAAATGTAGGCTTCTCTACAGCATGTCCTTGGGCATGTTCTATGTAATTATCTTGAAAATACATGATTACTCCTCATGTGCTTGTCCATACTCAGTTTCTTTTTGGAGACAGTGGCATTTACAGTATCTGCATCTGGAATATTGCTTTTGTCATAGTTTTTAGTAATTATCTACATTTACTATAAATAAAACCCTAAATGGAGGCCTTGGCAGGGCTGTGGCATTGTAGGTTTATCAGACACAAATTGTTACCTGCATATGGTGATAACATTAGAAAACACTTCAGAGAAACCAAGCTTTCAATTTGCTTGATCTGAGCCATGCAGGTACTTTTCTTTTAATATCTCTTCCTTCATGGCATGAAACTGTGTAAGTGTGCTCATTCTTTCATCAAAAATTATTCAGACCTGAGGGACGCTTGTAATTACAAAATAATTAGTAAATAAGTCAGATAAATGGTATCCATTGAGAATTGTGAAAGCATATCGGATAGGAGTGTTAAAGAGCTGTATCAAATTCAAACAAAGCTTAAAAAAATTATCAGTATTTACTATGGTAAGTCCATTTCATCATGAATTAGTACACTCTTAGTAATTTCTGCTGCTTTTGGAGCAATCTGAAGAAGAGATTTAGCAATTTCAAAAAGTAGTTAAAATAGAATCATAGAATAGTTAGGGTTGGAAAGGACCTGAAGATCATCAAGTTCTAACCCCCTGACCATGGGGAGGGACACCTCACACTAAATGGACATGCCACCCAAGGCTCTGTACAACCCAGCCTTGAACACCACCAGCGATGGAGTAGTCACAGCTTCCTTGGGCAACCCATTCCAGTGCCTCACCGCCCCCACAGTAAAGAACTTCCTCCTTATATACAATCTAAACTTCCCCTATTGAAGTTTGAAGCCATTACCCCTTGTCCTGTCACTACAGTCTCTAATGAAGAGTCCCTCCCCAGCATCCTTATAGGCCCCCTTCAGATA
>JAOEHX010050957.1:0-11369 GCA_025448015.1 Bolborhynchus lineola
ACGGGGGGGGGGAATGTACGACATAAACATAGTGATTTATTTTTCAACCATTTAAAAAATTCTTTTTTTAATCTACTCATGTAATGAAGATCTTTGGGTACCTTAAAATATTCCGTCCCAGTTAAAAAAAAATACTAAAAAGCCCCATCTTTACACTCTTGCTACTTACCTCCTCCTTTTTCTTCATTATTACAGCAAATACTTTGGTTTGATTGTCTGTTTCCTGGGAAAGGCGATAATGGCCAAGCAATATTGCATCTGTTCTGGAAGGTAAAGAGGAGGATAGGGTCAAGGTCACTCTCTGTCTCAGAAGAGTGATGTACTTATGATACAAATATCAGCAATGGAAAGAAGATTGGCTGCATATCGTAATTAAGGAAACTATTATTTTATTTCCATTTAGTAAAGTGCCAGGCTCACTGTCAATATGATATAATGGAAGCATTTTGGAAGATTGCTTTTCATTTTCCCAGATAGGACAGTAAAGATGATTTAGTCAGTTCTACCTAGCCCACTGCTAAATACGTTCAGACTTCCAATGAACAGCTCAAACCTGTTCTGAAGTAACAATTTTCTCTGCTCTCAACAAGTTTGTGAAAACATCATAAAGAAATCAAGCAATAATTGAGTCTTATCCCACTAAAATCTTCACTTTCCTTCAGTCAAGGAATTACGAGAAGGCAGTCAATACCAAACATTATCTTCAGAAGACTTCTAAAAACACCAAGCTAATAGCATATATTCTTTCATCTACCTCATCTCAAAGTCTAAAGTCACATAACCTGCAAATGAAATGTACAGTGTCAGCACCTTAAATTCACAGGTATTTTTGCACACAAATAAGAATTTTTTGCAATTCTCAGAAGAGAACTATAAAAACCTATAATACAATATAAATAAGACTGTATATATAATATATAATATATAATAACTCCTGTTTTGATAAGCCAATGTATAGAATCTGAGACAAAAGTAAACAGAAATTGCCAGGTAAAAGCAAGATTAATTTTATTTCAATAACCTTGTATTTTTAGTCCGTAAGCGAGGAACTATAGATTGAGGATCTTCAGGTGTTGTTAGCATCATAACTTGGCCATCTGGAAAGAATCTCAAATACCTGCAAAAATATAATTACACAACATAAACCTAAAAACATATCCTTTTTCTTTTGTGCTGTGGGTTGCTAGGGGTGTTTTTTAATAAATCACAGGATGTTTCCCAGAAGGATACAGAACTTACTATACAACAGGATTTGAAAATACATTTCTTCACACATGATATAACAGAAAAAAAAGAGAGCAGAAATCGAAAGAAAGTTTTCAAGATTGAAAGATCAAGTTATGAAGAGTCATGAAAAAGGGCAGAAGTTCAGGATCTTTTTCACTTCTATCAAAACAAGAAGGCCACCTGGAATCAAAAGTGCCCTTAAGTAAGTTTCTCCACTCAGAGCATTCATTGAGACAAATGCATCAGAATCTTAATTACTGTTGACAGTATATGTCATGGACAATGTTGTGTGGACTTTTTCAGGTTCTGGGATCTGATCAATTCCTGCAGTACTCACACACTATGCTACTGTTTGTGAGACTACAGAAATAGCTCCAAGATTCCATGGTTTCTAGTAACAGCTTCCAGCCTCAGAAGGAGCAGCAGAATGGGATAACAAACAACACAGCAAAAGGAAAGCAGCATAAAAACAGGCTGAGGAAACAAACGACAAAGTAATTACAGCAAGTTGAGACAGCCCAGCCTCTTGATTATTTACAACTGGTTAGAAGTTAAAAGACAATTCTTGCATAATCGCTTGTTTTCCTTCTGCTGAAAACAATTATTACATCGGAAATGTAAAACACAAGTAATCTGGAATAAAAAAAATTTGTGGACAAGTATTGCTGTTCTTTACTGTTTAAATTTTATCCACAAGAAATGATTAACTGAGGATGAAATGTGTTTCTAAGCCCACCTCTAAAAATAATAATAAGTTCTGTTTCTTAAGGCCTATTCTCAAAATAAACATAGCTTTACACATTGTGGTAGTTCCACGGAGTTTTACAGAATGATTAGTGTTTGTGATATTGAGGGCTGGATTTAAAAAACTTAAGAGAGAGAAACATTTCACTCACTCATTGTACTACAGTTCTACCTGTAATATTCCACTTGGTGCCACGCTCTATAGAAACCATCAAGTGATTGTTCTCCTTGACGTATATATTTTGTCTTGCTGATATAGACACCTACAGGAAAGGAAGATATAATTATACAAACAAAAATTAAGTACATAGAATATTTCAGATGAAAAAGTAACAATAATCTACACCTTTTGAGCTCACTTTGGTTACTTAGATACATGGAAGGTTTTTCTTTTCTTCCCTTGCACCCTTCCCTTTCATTTAGATGTTCTACAGATTCAAAAAGCCCAAACAAATTCAGATTAGGTCTAATAACTTCAAAAAACATCAAACACACCCGATTGCTTCTATCACTGTTACATGTAGTAAAAAACCAACCAAACAAGACTATATTCAAAAGTACACCTTACCATCAAATCGAACACGAGGCCTCTCCAAAAACATTTCCCTCCAAGAGGTATATGGAACAAGCTTATTGCAGCTCCTACCCCATATTTTCAAACAGACTTGATGCCAGATTTCAGGATCTCTAGTGAAAATGAGAAAAAAGCAAACCCCATAATTCTTCTGAAAACCTTGTTTAGTTTTTATGTATCTAAATATATATATACACTCCATTATTTTGTTGGGATGCAACTGAAAGAAACTTTCTTGAACAACAATAGCTCTTAATTTAAAAAACATCAACTGATTTACTTACTCTTGGAGCATTTGAAAGCCACTCCCTTGTCCCACTGAAATTCAAGAACACAATCCCATTTTCAGCCAAGTACAGAACATTGTTTCAGCAGCCTGTCACTTCTCTGCATGGGCATATCAGCATGTCAACACAACGGACATTATTTTGGAGATCTTGCAACTCTAATTCTAACTATAAGGCTTCCAACAACATCTTTTATTACAGTGAATTCATCTATCTAACATACCATTAGTGGTGTATTTGAAAGCTGATTAAGACTGTGAGGAGCATAACATGGAAATTGCCACAGGAAGAAAAAGCAGGGCATACTCCAACACATATGATTTAGCACCATAAAAGCAAAAAAATCCATAAACCCACCTTTCCAACACAAGCAATTTTGCTCCATGGATTTATTATCCACCTCTGTAGAGTTTACACGTTTGAGCATTAAGAAGTGCTTTTTTCTTCCCTAGAGCAAAGAGAAGCTTCACTCTATATAACTTATCTACAATACCTGGCGCAAATGTAAAATCCTCGACAAACAAGAGATAATTGCTCCAATGATCTTAAGTCCAAGTCACTCGAAACCACCCATCGGAAAATGTACATTAGTACTTCCATAGGCAACACTGCAAAGAGAAAATAAATCCTTGTGAGATAGTAGCCTGCAAATCAACAGGTTATCTACAACCCAGGTTTGACCATTACTGAAGTTCTGACTTTCCATTAAAAAAATCCAACGTTTTCACATGGCAGCCAGGAACAAAAAAAACCCGAAAACCCTTTAATTAAAAAAGTGACTACATTTAGAAAAAAGTCACAAAATGAAAGCACAAAAGTCAAGAGCTGGTAGCACACTATAGAAAGATAATAGGGTAAAACATAGCTTTAGACTACAAATATCCACAACTGTAAGGTGTTACACCAAAAATTCCACAGGTACATTGCCCATGCAGAGTGACTGCAAAGCAGTAATTTCTTCAAACTGACCTAGTGTGCAACATTATCTCAAAGCACACTGCTTTTGCATGCCAAGCTAAGTAAGCTCAGGACAGGGTCAGTACTGGATAGGAGGTCCTAAGCGCAACCTATCCACTATGAAATTGATATGGTATCACTCTGTATTTTGTGGTACAGCTCCAGCAATTGAAAATGCTATCACACAGCACTGTAGTGTTGAAAGACTTTTCCTAATGTAATACAAGATAATGACAGAATCCTCATCAAAGCACCACAAGATCATCTGATAATTTTCCTAGCATTCAGTGAAAAAGTCCTGCAAAATTAAGGCAAAATTCTTTCTACTACCTTTCTGCTTCTCTGATACCATCAGGAATTACACTTCATTTCCAAGTACTGCTTCTTTCCAGAGCCTATGACTTGAACTGTATCAGCACGTGCACTTAAGACTTGATGATTTTAATCAGTGTTACTGTTTTGAGTTCAAATGGAGAAAGCAGCTCAGTGGCACAAAGTTATACCAAACAGTAACCAGCTGTAAATACTGTGGCAGAGACTGTAATTTAATAGAATACTTATTTTCAGTGAAAAAATCTGCTTCTTAAAAGTCTGCACTGCTGCATTCCCACAAAACCAATGAGACTGGTTTTGCTATAAAATTTGATAAAACCTAAGTTTCACATTTCAGAATACTAACATGATAAAAAGTACATAACACCACTGGGCACCAGTTTCTGTATTCATTTAATTTAACACACACATCTCCTTTCATGAATCTGACTTAATTCTATGCTTTGTTATTGAGAAGTCATATATCCTCTGTATTTGTAACCACTAAAATAACATTCCAGTATAAAAAAAAAGTTGTGCAGATTATTGCCACAAGGTACAAAACAGTTTCTGGCAACTTATGAGCACTTTGGTATGTGAACTGTTAGCGCCTTGGAGAATGGAAAATGCAAAGGATTAAAAACCTCTTACTAGATAGTCACTCGTGAGCCAAAGACTTTGATTATCCATCTTATCATCCACGTTTCTACATTTCTAGTAAACTAGTGGTCATTAAGACACTGGGCACACCCTGTAGAGAAATTATAGTATTTCTGGTGACGAATGCTATCTCGGCCCTAAGCTTTACTTGTGTAAAATAACAACAAAACTACTATGAAAAGTTGCTTGTACACTAGGGAGGGGAAGTAAACATATTCAGTATGTCAGTTATATAGCAGAGGTCTGATCCTGTCCTGTACTAAGGGTTAACTGGCATTCCAAGATTATGAATGCCAACAAAAATGGAACACAGAAAATCCATTCAACCAAATCTGTTATTTCACACTGCCTCAATTTTCTTCAGGCTGCTGAATTCTGTGATTATTGGACTACTGCGATGACCAAGAGGAACAGTCACCATTCCAGCCTACTAACTTCCGAAGCAGACATTGTGATCTTAAGAGTTTTCATTCTGCTAAAAACAGTTAGTAAACAAGATATTGTAACACAGGACTGGCACGAAGGCAGAAAATATAACTAGACAGAGACCAAGACTGCTGCTGAAAAGAGACATCTCTTGAGATCATTTTACAGTAATGTCTAGAACATATTGACTTTACTGGGGAAAAAAAAAAAGATGCTTTCCCATGTGTATGATGTCAAAGCTGTTAAAATTTATGCTTTAACAGCTTGCTACATTTATTTTATTTTCCTTCCTTGAGCAGAACAGAGGAGATCAGAATAAGATTTCCAAGAGCAGCTGGTAATTTGGGATGTGAATCAGCACCTCATTTTGAGAGAGTCTCTAATATATATACTCTCTATGATTTAGATCTTGCAAGGAAGTCTCAGGATGACTGTCTTGGAATTGAAGTACTGAAAAGCTTTATTCTGCAAAAGCCTTTCTAGCTATGTTATACAGTGTTGCTGAACCTGAAAACGTATTTGTTGTAAAGATCTGATACAGAATCAGATAAAACAGGAAATGCAAAGATGCATATTCTTCACGGAACAATTGTCTCTTATTCAGACTTCAGAATTCTAACAAGTATTTGCAAACAAACAAACAAAAAAAAACAAAACCCAAACCTACATTTCACTTCTTCAAACATTAACTGGAAGGAAAACTGGAATACATTTACTTCAGCAAGTGTGCTCCTAGAAGTTGCTACTGTTAAGTATGACTGATCCTGAAAAATTGATACTTAGTAGTAGTACTATATACCTTGTGCAATAAAGGCAAATTCATGCATGAAAGCAAGATCTGTTTAGCCAGTTGATGATCCTTTTTCCTTTACATCTAACTATAAAAGTAAACAGATACTGTGTACATTTCTCTAAAAGTGGCTTTATAATGAAGGAGACATGTTTTAATAGAGTGAAACATGAAACTGAATTCTTACACTGAGCGTATGTTAACTCATACCTGAGATATGGGTCTGGCTGACATCAACCTCAGGCTGACAAAGTTTGACTGAAGACTCCTGAAGAGCCAACTGCTGCTGGAAATCCGACAGGAGATCAGCCATCTTGTCCTCCTCTATGTTATCCTCAACACTACAAAAGGGGGAACGCCAACACCGTGATACTGGGCAAAATACACCAACAGATATCGTTCTTTTGGCACCAAACCACTGTCTTACCCTTACTTAATACAGCTGTTTCCTGTATGTTTTTACAGAAATCTCATTTCATCATACAATAAAACACCTACTGCAATCTTACTAAGTTCATTTAGATACTGCTTCCATCCCTCTGCCAGTAGCAACTTTAATTCCAGTTTCAGTTTCTTTTTGTATTTAAGAGTTCACCATTTTTAGTGAAGTCACTGAAGAACTGCTTTAATCCGTGAGAAGACAAACCTCCTCTTTTACTTTCTCTAAACCCAGCCATATTCAGGAATAAATTATAACTGACAGAAAGTTGTATTTTGTCACAATGTAAGATACTGAAAACAATTCGGGTTTTATTTTTTTTTTTACTCCTGTGTTACTCACTAAAGAGCAACCCCAAGCCTGTAGTGCTGCATAGGGTTTTGTGACATAAATGCAGGAGCCAGCCCTTCTCCTTGGAATGTTGTAACTCTGGCCTCAGTTCATTTATCCAGCCTGTCCAGATCCCTCTGTAAAGCCTTCCTACCCTCAAGCAGATCAACACCCCCAGAGTCACACAGGCTTAATGGAGCATGAAAATGATGCTGAAAGAAGAAAACAATCTTAAGGAAACCAAAATTTTTATATGACTGTGGTTTATCATCCGGTATTTTCCCTAGTGCACAAATGCACAGCAAAGATTTCATGCTAGTTCTGAAACTACAGAAAGCACTTAGCTCATATTACTCTCTTTTATACTGAGTCAACTATTGCATTGAACCTGTCATGCCCTAGGGCAACAAGACTGAGTAATACCGCATCAACATGACTGGACTTTCCTCCTTTATCTTCAGTTTTAAAACTCTTGGTTTCCTGTAGTTATCAGTAGCATTTATACCTGCTGTCAGTAAGCAGTGAATTGGAAAGCTCTGTATCATAAGCTTGTCTTCACTACAGTATGTGAAAAATAACAGAAAGTTTGGCCCTAACCCAAATCCTGTCCTCAAATGTTAAGTCTTGGGCTCAAGTCAGGCCAGCCTTAAGGTGGGTGTGCTGAGCCCAGAGGTATTCCAATGCTTGTAATGAGAAAAGACTAGACTACTCAATCTATGAGCTTTGAAATATATTGCCCCACTTACTGAAAATGCTCTTCATTGGCTCTGTTAGCACAAGAATGGTAGTATATTCCCTTGCTTAATTACTATGCTTATTCCATGGTACAAAGTTTTAATAATTGATCTTTTTGCCACATATAATTTTGTACATGATTCCAAATGTGTAAAAAAACACAACTCAGAAATCAAAAGTAATAAAGTGAAAAATTGGTGTCTTTTTTGTTCTTTTTTAAGTGACAACAGAACTACTTGTAAAACTTTCACTGAATTTAACTATCTGCAAAAACAAAGCTTGTTATTTTCTTTGAACTACAGTATAGAAAAGTCCTCCTTGGACTAATGCATCTGTAAACTTTCTATGTAGCAGTCTATTCAAATGAAAGAGGACAAGTTTTCCAAATGTTGAGAAACTTACAGCTGTGCAGCACAGCAGAGCATTCATGTGCTTTAGAAATAAAATTTCAGGTTTCAGTACTCCTATGCACTTAATTAGTAAATTTTCATACTTACCACCTGTTCCCAACTCCGTCACCATCTGGGGACCGTGTATAGGTGATCTTAAACTCTATGTCAGGTACAAGCTGCATTGCTAGACGATAAAACTTGATGGCTGAAAATAAAGTCTTAATGTTTAAACGTGTTCGATACCTACACTAGTTTATTGAAGCAAAGGGATTTTTCAGAGATGGCTTCAGCTAAAAACATTAGAAAGGTGGAAAATGCCTTTGCCTAGTAAATCTTCTTTAGTCTAAACTGATTAGGTTTAAATTCAATAGAGAAGAGAGGTAAGTTAAGCACCTATTTTCAAAACTAAAAATTTTATGTGTTTTTCAAGGATAAAGAGCTCCCTCAGATGCACTTCATCTTTTACAGATTTACCTTAACTACTACTAATTCAATTATGCAGTAAAAAGTTTTACACTAAAACATTAAAAAGCCCTGATTTTGTTTTTGTCCCAGCACTTAGAAAGCTTTCTCAACAAGCTATAAAGATTTTAGGCATTATATTCATAAGTAACCATGAGCAACATGAAAGCAAATTTGAAAGATGATGCAGGTACCTTAAAAGTCCTGCAGTAGCTGTGCAGTCACTCAGACATATACAACATTATGGAGGTGAGAAACATCAACAAAACAGTGTTGTAATTTTAAAACTTAACAACAGACACAAGTAAATTTTACTGCAGCAAAACCCTAGAAGTTACAGAAAGCAATGAAGCAAGCCACTTCACAGAGCGTGAGGAACCTGACTGGAGGAAAGCAGCCTTGTCAAAAAGCTATACAGCAAGTACAAGATTATGGGATGTGAAGGTAAAACTGACAGACTGGATTTCTTCTAGCACACAGAGAAGTACTTCTGCCTTTAAAAACTCAAAAGATGCTACAAACACAAATAGAAAAACAGGCCCAGGAAAATCACCCTATGGGAATGAACCGTTATTTAAGCTGCAGTGTCTTTTGAGTTAGTAACTCTGTAGATCCTTTAAGTGGATTCATTGTATGTACACTGTCATTTTAATATCACTGTTAACATCATATACATATTCATGTCTCCGTATTCCCACATGCTGATCAGAGGGCAACTTTCCCTCAGTTTGGACCCTTGAAAACAAAACCCAGAGTAAAATATCAGTGAGTGTGGAGCTCAGAATTTAACACACTAGTGAGTCTGAGAAGCCTAACTTTGGGAGAAATACGTGTTCCTATTTTTTTAAGTTCATTTCAGGGCTGGTGACTGACAAGTAATATCCTTTAGCTGGTGAGGATGAGGAATACCAGGAGTCAGCTAAACTGAGATCAGTGTCAACTTTAGCATTTCATCTTGCAGCAACACCTGTACTGTACTTAAATATGAAAAAGCAGCTGCACATAGCTGTCTCACATACATCAGCTATTAGCAGATTTCAGAAGCATGCTGAAATGCCACTTGGATTCTGGTGATCTGAGCCACGTCAGCAGATCAAAAGGTGTGGACTGAAAACATATGTCCTGACATATGCTCAATAATATATCTGTGTCTGGCATAGGACCTTGTCTCTAAGGTCTCATGTAGATGTATGTGTAGGCACAATTTAGTTTAGTTTCTTTAAGTCTCAAATCAAATTCAAATGAGAAACAGTGGATTCATTTTTATGCAATCCAGATGCCTAAAACACATCTGTGAAAGCAACTGTTACATGTTACTACTTCCCTGCTTCTATGTTTAACATACAAGGAATACACTCAAGCTATAGTGTTCATTTTATACACACAATGCTTAAACAGACTGCTTTCATCACATAGTTTTTTTAAATTTATTTGGAAATTGTCGGTAGGAAAGAACCTTTATAGTGTACCACACGATTTTCTATATGGTAGGTTACATACCAGACTTAGTTCTGATGTCTTTTTTTACTGTGCATTTAATTATACCAAACACAAAATACCTTAGCCTGTAACAATTTTGCCCTATAAAAGCATGTAACAAATTAGAAACTGACCAACTACTTTTCTTACCTACTGGGGACTCATGTCACTCAGCTCATTTGAGATCTGGAACAATAACCAGAAATCCCTTGCAAGGCAAAGAAAACTTCCATGGCAGAGATCAAATTTTGTATTCGACAGGTGTCTGAATGCAGGAGCTCCCAGAGTTCTGCATATCTTGACATATGCTGCACCTGCACTTTAACCGAGGAGGCCAAAACCTCTAGTGGATGAGCAGGATAGCACGTACGTCCTGTGTTCTTCTTTTTTGCCACAGAAAAAATAGAAACTGATATTTCCACTACACACCTACAAGACTTGAAGTTAGAATGGGCTTCTTACTCTATATATTCTGAAAACTAAATATGGGGAAGAAAAGTCTGAATTTGCAGTTTTACTAATGCTGACAGCAAGAAGGCAAGCAAGCTAAGCATCTTACATATTTATGGCAAACCTCTTAACATTAGACTACCAGATTTAAACATTCGCTTCAGGAATTCCTAAAGAAGCTGTTTTAGCATGCTGTGGAAATTGAACAAATGAAAAAACAAATAATGAAACAATAAAACATTCCATGGGTTAAGTAGTTCCGTTCAAAGTGAAATGAAGAAAATTGTGAGCACAGGAAATATAATATATTGCCTTAATTACTATGCTTATTTCATGTTACAGAAGTCATAAGAAGCAGTATGCTATATGAAGGAGCAACCCAGTGCTTCATTAAATTGCCAGATTTCAAAATGCTGTTGTTTTGTCTGAAAACTAGAGATTATTCTCTTGATCTCACTTTATCTTGACCTCAGCCTTAGAACTGTATTCCTTTTATAGCAAGTGTGCTTGCTTATCTGAATAACTGAGCTCTCAAATTACTACTACCCTGCAGTTTAAGTTCACTGGCATCATGCCATCCTGCACATAAATTAGAGGGTTAGATTCTGCTGCAATAAAGATGTTCATTGTAGAGTTTCACACTACCTTCATTTCACATTACCTTCATAAAGGGCCCCATTTCGTTCTTCTTCCACTGCCTTCAGGAAAAGTTCTTTTGCCTGCAAAACAAATTACACAGAACAGTTCTTAAATTCCTTACAAATACAAGTGCAGTGTCAGTTTACTTAGAATATGCTACAAGCCATAACTAAAATTCTCAACCAACAAGCTATCTAAGTTCCTGCTGCTCACCCTTTGCTTACAGCCTTTAAGAAAGCAGACTGGGAAGGTGACACAAAGCCAAGAACAAAAACTAGAAAAATCAGTGTAAGATTATGGAAAGACATTGGTACGGAGACAACAGGTTAACCACCTTTCTTGTTTCTCTCTATATAATTCAGCATTAGCTTTCATGAGTTATACTGCAATACTAACACACACACCAAAAAAAATCCCCAAATTATACATTTATGCCTTTGTACCTTTTCCTCTTTTGCTATCTCCT
>JAOEHX010050959.1:0-32509 GCA_025448015.1 Bolborhynchus lineola
GTAACTAAGGTATAACACAAACCACTGCTGCTACCACCAATAATAATAATAATGACAAGGGAAATACAAGGAAAGAGAATACAGCTGCTCACCACCCAATACCAAGCCCAAACCAGCAGTGAACCCAACTCTTCTGGGTCTCTGCCCCTCTTTTTTACATCCTGGGTATGATGTGCTGTGGTATGGAATACCTCTTTGATCAGTTTGGGTCTGGTGTCCTGTCTCTGCTCCCTCCTGGCTGATTTGGTCAGACCAAACATTCTAAACAGGTAACTGAAAACATTGGTGTTATCAGCGCTGTTCCCAGGTCGAAAGTCAAAACCACAGCGCTGCACCAGCTACTTAGAGGGAGAAAAGTGACTGCTACTGCTGAACCCAGGACAGGAAAAAAAAAGGCATTTTTCTTCTTTCTGAGTATTTCTTGTCTGCCTGGTGTTTTTTAGAACAGATCCAAGCTGCAAGTGGTGCTTGATGCAGTTCAGTAGAAATTTTAGCCAGTTCCAAACTGAAATGATGACAAACTTTCTTCATCCTCCAAGTATGAAGTGTAAACACACCTGAGGTAATTAATTCCATAGGAATGAGCCCTGAGGTATGTCCCTTTAGTGTGACTACAAGAGTGCCTGCATCTGTGAGTATGTGAGGTACTATGATTTCTAGTCTGGTCTTTGTGTTCCTGTTATGTTAATGTGGCCCTAACAGGACAGGTGGATGGGAGAAAATGGCTTTTATTTTGACATATCTTATTCCACAAGGGGCATGGAAGGTTTGTTCTAGTGTTTGGCTCTATATAGTCCCACTAAAATTAGTGCCCACCTTCTATTTGTGATGGAAATTTTATCTTTCAAAGTTGTATAGAAAGGTGCTGTTTTTAAACCTGAGTTATAATGTAGTACGCGTCTCCCATTTTGTTTTAAATCTGGAATATCTCAAAGGAAGAAAGCTGTCAGGAAGAGAATGCATCTGTGTTCTCAAAAACACATAGATGAGAATGAATAATACACATCATTTTATGTCCCATCTTCCATTAACCTGTCAATATTCACCCCATGGGAAGACCTTAAAGTGTTTTCTTGTTTGTCATCTTATCTCTCCAAGTCCTGGTTAAATGCTACTTTTCTAATCTATTTACATATTATTTTCAAGAAATAGATTTATTAAATTTACTGTATACCCTAGTGGAGCAAACAAAGAGGGTAATTTTCTTTTTTGTAGAAATGTTTCCTATAGGAAACAAAAGGCTACTCGCTAAGTAGGGATATTAACTAGGTGTGGCAACATATGTGGATAGGACTTTGATAACAGTTCCATGTGCTTCTTGCTGCTTTAATGATTTTTGAATATATAGGTAGAATTTTGAGACTTTCAAAGTAAAAGGGCATTCTGGACCTAACTTGGCTACACCTTGTAAAAATCCAGCTAGTTTCATGTCTGCATTTGTAAGGCTCTGAATATGAATGCCTTTGAAAACCTGCTTGATAGCGGGTAACTACTGGAAAAGTAGAGAAGGAATTAAATCAATTTGTATTCTTTTTGAGAATCAACAAAATGAAGAAGGGACTTTTTTAATTTTTTTTTTTTATTATTTTGAGAGCATGGCATTTTCTGGATTATTCTGCTGTGGAATTCTGTGGGGAAGTGTCATGAAAGGATGTTTGTAGTGGTGATTTTGTAGCCAATACAGAGGAATCAGATCTTGTGAACCACTATTTTTTATTTCCAGTTTCTTGTTTATTGTGTCTTTGACTTCTGAGATATTTTAGAAATCCTGTTCATCTTTCTGAAAGTATTCACCTGATTAAAAACATCAGGGAAGAAAAGAAATGTGCTTGTAATAGAAGATTAGAGCAGGAGGGATAGATAAAGGCACTCAACTTTGATCTGGTGGGGCTCCCTGTGTTATCAGTGTATAGATATAGGGGCTCCTGCAGACAGTGTTTGGGAGAACTGAGATTAAGCTGCTCCTGTGAACTTCTTTGTGGAGACTGCTGTATCTTTCTGTTGATTACCATTTACCTCTGAATTCAGATACTTAGTTATCTGGCTGCACCTAAGCAATGGGAATATCCTCTGCTTCTGTGGATCTGAAGAACATGATTTGGAAGGGGTGAGCTTCTTTGAGAGGGAATAGAAAAGGGAGCTCCATACCACTAGGCAAGTTTTGGAATTTCAGTACGCAGTAAGTGTGAGGAATAGGTGTAAAAAAAATTTCTTACGGTGTCAAGTGTAGGGGCTTTAAACTTTCCTTGGAATGTTTTGCCTTGACAGTTCCTTAGTTTTACTGCTTCAGTTTTGGCAGGAACCCAGACAGGGCAGTATTCTGTTTGCATGGATAATGAAGACTCCATTTATAACTGTTGGACTAAAAAGCTATCTAGTGTAATTTAAATGGGCTGAGCTGGTAAGCACGGTTCTCCATTTCTGGAAGTGTCTGGTGCATCTGTTAAGCCCTCCTAGAAATGTGTCATTTCATATCACTCTGTGTTACTTCCAGGAGGTTTCTACTCTTCCAGATTCATTCTACAGTGTAAGTCCTTTGTAGGAGAGGTTGTGAGGGACCATAGGTGCTTGGTTTTGGCACTCATTGCACTCAGAGTTGACAAAACAGTCACTTGTTGGTTTATTGCTGGATGACCACACTGGAGAGGAATGCCACTGCAGGGGTGGGGGAAGCATATTCACTAACTGCTAATGGCAGAAGTGTGGGAATTTCAGAACTGAAGAGAAATAGGCTAGTCCAGCGTCCACTGTCCATGTTTATTGTCTTAAGAATTGAAATACTAGTCCCCAAACACTGCAGAATATATGAAATATCTTCCCAACATATTAAATATTGTTTTTTCCCCTCTCCTCCTGTTGTTCTTTCTTTTTTTTTTTTTTTTTCTATTTTTAACAATTAAAAAAAAAAAAGAAGTGTATTGCATTGACAGGCTCAGTGGATATATAATGAAAAAAAAAAAAAATAGCCAGATAGGCCCTTGCTTAGTATTCCTACTGTCATGTTTCCTAGGAAATGAGATTAAGCTGTTAAATCATCCCAAAAGGAACTTTTTTCTCCTTGGGACTTGTGCTTACATGTAATTACGTATTTTTATCCTTACTGCTAAGCATATCACACATCTCCAGCCTTAAACTGTATCACATGGAACATGAGTTATTATTTCATGGCTGATGAAATTAGCAGAGGCAGATTCCCTCTGGCTGTGGAAAGCTGGTGATGCTTCCTGCCCTGAGTAAGCCAAGGAGACTGACCTAATGATGACCCACCAAGCAGTGTAATGATACGGTGTGCTGTATTCCAAAATCTGACCTTTGTAGCTGGATTACTCATGGAGGGCACTGCAGGGTTCCACTCCTTTCCCAGGCTTTACCCAGGAAAGCATCATGCTGAGTTGCAACAGTGGATGTGATGGAGAAATGTTATCTTGTTTTGCAGCCAAGATGCTTGTTTTTCTTCAGGTGTGGTAGCTGTCATTTACATCTGATAAAGGCTTTCTGGAATTGAAAGGCTTGCAGCTTGTTGAGAGCAATACTTCTAGTTACTTTTTCTTTCCACATTTAATTACTTACAGGTAGGTTTTGAAACAGTGCATGCTTCTCGAGAAGACTTAATAAAGATGGGGAAAAAAAACTAATAAAAGGTAACAACAAGGAAAAAATGCTTTTAGAAGGTGGAAGAGGTTCCCTGTGACAGCGGATTGAGAGCAGTGAGTTACTACTTTATAGGCACCATTGAAAATAGTAAGGAGGATTGCAGTTATCCAAAGGACAGGGTGTTGGCAGACACTCAGGAATCCTCTCATTGGCTCCCATTGAGGGGCATCAGTGTTCTAGGAAGGCGATCGTATGTCCTGTATAGGAACAGGCAAAACAGTTTTGCAGTATATGCCCACAGCTGTTTGATCTGCACAGGGAGAAGAAACACAGTTTAACTTTATTTTTTTTTTTTTAAGTAATTGAGATATATGCTTATCCAACTGGAGAAAGGTTGGATGACACTCTCCAACAGTTGCCACTGGTTCCTAAGGCTTCTAATTCATATGAATATCTGTTAACCAGCCATCTTCCTGACAGACCTTTAGTTGTGTATTTCTTGCTTCTAATAGCACATTTCACAGTTTATTGCAGTGAAATAATAAAGATAATAAAGATTTTAAGGCTTTGTTTACCACAGGCTTGCAAAAGAAGTGTTATGTTACAAAGGCAGCTTAGTATCTTGATGATTATTTATAAGGCTAAGCTATACTGTTCAGGAATCATGTGGGTTTTCACTTCATTTCAAGGCCAGCACTGATAATGAATATCGGAGGCTTGCACATGATTGCTGTAGCACAAAATGGGAATGTTTCATGTGACTCCTCACTTGCGAGATTGTGCCTTGCATTTTGGGAGGTTATTGCCTTGTATTTGGTGTATGTGGGTGGTTTTGGCTCTGTATTGCTGCTATAAAACTTCTGGATAAAGATGTTTGTTCAGAAGTTTGAGTGGGCTGTGTAAATAAATACCTGTGAGTTTGGGTCCCAGATACCAGCTGGTATCAGGACCAAATGGTTACATGTATGCAAACACATTAGAGTGAGAGGGAATAATCCCCAATTCCTATCTGCTCCCGTTTTGTTCCAGCTCTCCCTGCCTCTGGGTGCAGAAATGCTGCCCACGTCGCAGCAGCAGGGGAATGACCAGGAAGTGACACATGCCGGTGATTAACACCGGGCAGCCAGAACAGGACGTTCGGATCGTGGAGGAACATGAACTTTCCAATATTCTGTTTTGTTTTGGATTTTTTTTCATCTGCTATTGTTTCAGACTGACCTGTTGCTTTCTTAGCTGGTGTCATTATTCCAGAGGAACATCAGTTCTGTGATTGTAACTTCGCAGCAAAGAAACAAATAATAGTTTTATAATGATGAGAAATCAAAACATATTTGTTAAGGTGACAGATTTTGCCCAGATTACTGACACCAGATTTTTAGTGTCGGTAAGGTGGACAGCAATAATGTATTCACTGTCAGGTTACTGAGCTGAAAGCATATCTCTGTTTATGCTTTATCATGTTGCTGGATTTGCTGTTGATCTTCTACCTTTCACTCATTAGGATGTTAAGCCAAGTTGGTGTACTTGTTGCTTGGCAGTTAACTCCCTGTTTTCCGTCTCTTTGGAATATGTATGTTCGTAGTGTTCTTAGAAACACCTTATTTCAGGAAAGATTCCACCATTCTTAATTAACTTGCAGTAAATATCAGTTGTTACTCCTGTTCATCTGTAGACACTATTTTCCTCTAAAAAAAGAATGCATATTTGCGTGGCTTTTCATTTTGTATCTTTGCAGGTGCCTCACTGCTAAATGTTTCTGTGGAATGCATGTAAAAATCGGTGAAAATAAACTTGTATTTATTTTACAATTGCTTCTGGCTTTACATTTAAGATGTGGCTCACACTGAGCAGTTAATTTTTACTTCATTTTATCAGTAACAGAACAAACCATTTTTTTGTGTAACGTTAATACATCATTACTAAAGTGATAGGATTGTGCTAGTTCCAAGATGCTATAGTCATTGGACAATAAATTTGTAAAGTAAAGGCCATGTATTTATGAACTTCATAGTTTCATCTCTATGTCGGTTTTAATGGCATTATCTAGTATGACCTAGCCCTTCCTGGCTTTGTATGATAGGTGGTTTTCCTGCCCCATTTGGTGGGGCAATCTCACCCAGGCAATGATACAGCTGCTGCTACTTTATCAAATCAGTGCGCTGTGTTGTTGGGAGGTAAACAAAGACTGGAAGGTTGAGTGACTTGCCTAGGAATGTGCTGGCAAGGGAGAATTCAGGCATTAAGGCTTGCTCGGCAGAAGAAGATAGGACAGGAAAACATGGATTGTGTCTTGGGACAGGATAAACCATTGTGAGATGAGGAAGTATGAGTGTCCATCACTGAGATGGGACTTGCGGCATAGACTTAAGTGACTTGTTTGGAGTTACAAAGGGGGAAGTCTGAGACACTTCTGTGTTTTGGACTGATGTCTTAATCTCTCGTATACGGGGCTCCTGTCCTGGATACATAAAATGAAGAGTATTTTGCCTGATTTTTTTGTAAAGATATTTCCCCTTGATTTTTCTCTGGCAGAATATTGTTTACTGGCAAGTATTGCAGGCACAGAAGTCAGTATCATAACAGCCTGTCAGCACTGGCTGTTGTCACAGAATGAGGGTGGTACTGGTAGATATCAGGAAAAAAAGTGTGTGTAGTAGCAATCAGCGTCTGAGATGGGCTGACTGAAGGCTGTCCTGGTTCCATGGATCTAATGAGTGTGGCTTGCCAGGCCAAAGCACTCTGGGGTCCTGACAGCCAGAGTTACCTTTGTCAACTTTGCAAGCTGGGTGTTAGAGAAGAGTCCCCTCAACACCACTGCACCAGTGCTGAGGAGATTGCTCAACCATCCTCTGTTGCCAGGATCTGGGTTGCTGCTCCCTCATTGCCTCAAGAGGCAGCACTGGCCAATTTGTACCTGGGTTGGGCTGCTCACTGTGGGCCTTGTGCATTGTCCAGTGCCCTATGCACAGCCAGAACTTGCCTCATAACCCTGCATGAACTCTTTAGGGAAAGGCTTCCCAAGGAGCACAGCACTGTCTCATCATTAACATAATCAGCTTGTATTTATTCAGCTGAGAGGCTGAATTGTAATAAATGCTTTGAAGACTTGAGCAGAAATGGTGTTGACTCAAAAGCAATAGGAAGAATCGATTGCTTGTGGGCAATAACTATCTGTGGCATAAATTATTTAGAGCGTGCTTGAATTGTCAAAGCTCTTGAAAGAGAATGGGGACTTAGTCGTGTCCTATGGCAGGGCTGGCTTGTTCAGCCTTGCAGAGAGACAGGTAAGGATGAACACAGCAAACATGATTCGTTTGAACAAAATGAGTGTGGGTGCATGCTCCCGATACACATGGAGTTTCTGCTGTCACACTCTGGCTGTTCGCTGCCATCCCGACTTCTCAGGTTCGCTAGTAGTTTTTATCCTCCACTGTGGTGGTGAGCTGTTGTGAGAAGTGCTGTTTTCAGAGGAGATTGCATATCCATGAAAAAGCACAATTTTATGTATTTGGGACCCAAACTTGGACACAGATGCCTGCGTAATAATATATCGAGGTCAGTGGAACTGTGTGTGCACCTGGTGCTTGTGTATGTGCTGTATGCAAAATAAAGCAAAAATGTCATCTACAGTGTGGGCCATAAGTAGTTAATTAGATTGGAAAGCACTTGGTAACTGCACAAAGCATTGTCATTTTACAGAACTTTGATGTGACTGTACTGTGAAACAGGGTAATGACAAGGTCATTCTTAGAAAACCAAGTTGTTTGGTTAACATCCTGCCTGAGAGCTTTCTAACTGATTGGGGTGGAGAGCTTAGAAAACTATTCATAGGTCTGTCAGATGGTTTGAGAAGCTACAACACTGGAGAGTTTTACATCTGTACAGAAGAGAAATTACTTTTATGGACATGTTTCAAATGGTTCTGAGGTATTTGGGGAAAATACAGTGACTTTTCCCCTCCTACCCTCCCCCCCCCACATTCAACAAGAAATAGCTATATAACAATGTTGTTCACAAATGTTCTGGTTTTTAGATGCTGGTGTACTGTGCTTTAGTGTCTGGGAAGCATAACTGAGCAGTTAGATCATATTTCCTGATGTGACTAGTACTGTACTGGTAACCACAATACCCCAGTAACTGTTTAGCTAATCTAGAGTATTTCCAAGAGAGGAAAGCTAACATGTATAAGTATTTTCCTTAGCTGTGCAAAACACAGAGGCGTCTGTAAAGAAAACAAATGCATGAACGCATAGCCAAAATTCAAAGTGCATGCAAGTTAATTTAAGGCAGCCAAGTGCTGTCCAGGAACAGGACACATGAGAATTTTACAAAGCACCTCCTGCCTGAAGTGCTGCAGCCTGCGCAGGGTGCTGCTGATTCTCTGGAGGGTATGGAAATCTGTCACCTTCCCTCTTTTGTGAGATCATAACACCTTCTGGATTAGATAGGCACAGTCTTTGCATGCCCATTCACTAAAGGGTTTGAAGATTTGCTCCAGGGCACACGAGGCTGTACTATAGGAGTAGGGGCAATGTCAAGGGATCTGGGGCTTTGGTGGATTATGTGACTGGTAATATTGTTCACTGAAACTTTAAGCTCCTGTTTTGAAGCTGGAATAAAGCAATGGAACAGAAAGCTCATACCAGTGCCTTATTTTTAATTCCCTTTTTTTGGGCACTGAGAGGGTGCTGTGCAAACTTATATGTAGCACTACAGTGTGGGTGTTTTTGAACAGAATAGTACATACACCAATATTAAACAGTGCTTGTTATAGAAATGAGACAGTTTTAATGTCACAAATTTGGGGAAGAATTTGTGCTGTGCTGAGCTACAGCAGCAATGTTTCTTGTTCCTTACATTAATATTTGACTTGTGCAACAAAGCAGAACATACTTCTTAAAATAATGGAGTTGCTTTTGCAGCAGTAATGCCTCAGTCAAGGTGAAAGGAGGTGAAGTATCACTACAGAAAGCAAGGATGGGAGAGAGAGCATGCCAAAAGTCAAGAAGAGTGGTTATGGAACATAATAGCTGCACATGCTTAAAACAAGCTAAAATGGAGTTTGGGGAAGTCTTCCCAGTTCTGTTCTTACAATAATGAGTCCAGTGCTTCAATCTTGCTTCCTTTATCCACTGAAGTCTAAAGGTTGGCTGGAAAAATGAGCACAGCCCTGGGAGGCTAGCTCCAGGTGCCTGGGCTAAGGACAAAAGAGACTAAAACTGAGCCCGTGTGCTCCAGCTGACATGGAGAAATTGGCTTATGAGTTTATACTATGTTTGCTGTTTGAGCTCAAGTCTTGTGTATATGGCAGCAGTGTTTCAGCGAACTTGAGTGGCTGAAAGTCTGCTGCACTGCAAAAGTGCATTGGAACTGACTGGAAGAAGCGGGGCACTGGCTTTTGCTGTCACTCTGGATCAGAGGTAGCATGCAGGCCTGCTGGACTTGATGCTGCTTTATCCCTTGCCCTTCCTTCCCTGCTGTCCAGGAGCTAGAGATTTTAACCCAGCTTAAATGCATTCCCCTTTCTGTTTAGCTGAGCTCTTGTGCATCATCCAAATACCCTTATGCTCAGTGAGGAAAGTCTGGCCTCTGAGGTGGCAGTTAAGCATTTTACTGGCTTCAGCAAAGGCTTTGAATACCTCTCTGAGCAAACTCCAGATAAGCATTCCTGTAATAAAAGGATCTGAAATTCACTTGGTGCCTTCTCTGTTCATATTTTCGAAAGTGTAAAATAAGCCTTGTAAAGATGGACAGCGTAATAAGCCCTAAACCCTTATTGCTGTAGTCTCTCCAGCAAATTCTCTGGTGTCTGTAATATTTGATGGTACGTGCTGAAGGCTGGGAATAGCAGAGAAACAAGCTTTTGCTGGTTTGCTGTGAATGTTCCTCTTCATTCAGTTTACTAGTTACAGTTACTGCCATTCGTCATCTGCTTTTTCTTTTCTTGAACAGTTCATTCATAAATCTGACATCAAGTTGCTAGTTTTGAGAACCAGCCTCCTCTAGTTTGTATATAATGCATCCGGTGGTATTCAGCATTGCTTAGAAAGCCAAACTTTGAAATACTTCACTGTGAAATAATTTAAGCTGTATGGGAAAGACAGCTATGCATCTTTTAAAAATTATCTTGAAGCATCATTTAAAAATTATCTTGAATCTTATGTTTGGACTTACGTGCTCTACTGACCTTTTCATAGTTACTGCTACATAATTAGCCAGTGCAAGAAAGTCTTTTCAATATCACTTTAATATCTTTCTCACAAAAGAAAGCTTTTCTCAAGGAGTTTCAGTGATTTTTATGCCTTACAGTGGACGTGGAATGGTATCAGCAAACTTCCTAGAGCATTAGTGTAATGTAAAAGATTTAAAGTTTTAATTGCAGTAGAGATGTAGTTTCTGTAAACCACAGTTAAATAATTTCTTAGAATTCAAATTAGGATTCACATTAATTTGATAAAACTGAAATAAACCAGACATGTTGGCAGTAAAAACCACTGTGATTAAATGATATGTCAGATAAAAGAAGACATTATTCCAAATTCATCAGCTATTCAATAACTTTGAAAACCATCCTATAAAACATTGATTTATGTATTTGGGGGTCAGCAAGTAATGCTGCATTAAATACTGAGAGGTTTTGGTTATGAGTTTGTGGATGAGGTGCTTTTTGTTGCTGTTTGTGTTTTGGCGGTTTTTCTGGGTTTCTTCCTGTGAAATGAACTGCGTGCCATTTTGCTGGGGGAAAAAAAATATTTATTTTTGTTGTTTAAGTTTTCTGAATCTTTCCAAAGCTTTTCTTAACAGGGTAGTTTTCTAGGATGTGTCAGGCTTGTGGGGTGGTTGAGGTCCATCTGTGTTAAATAAATCCTATCCTTTGGTTGTGAAATAGCATTCATTCCTGCTCTGTGGCTGCCCTGGAGCTTTTTCTTCCTTTTGTAGTTGACTGTACTAGGTATTTTTTTTTTTCTCCTGCTCTTTGGGATTAAGGTATAACCTCCCTATTAATTTCCATTGTGTGGGAAACTCCTTTTTGACTTCATTGCAAAGAAAGACTATTTTGCAAATTACTTCATTTTACAGCAAAGAACAATGGTCCTCTTAAACTCAGTGAGCTGGTCATCATCCAGCCTTCCTTGGTGAACAGCCTTTATCATCCCTCTGTATTTGGCACTGCTAAGGCTGCACCTCGAGTGTTTTGTTCAGTTCTGTGCCCCTCACTGCAAGAGAGACATTGAGGTGCTGGAGCGGGTCCAAAGAAGGGCAATGGAGCTGGTGAAGGGCCTGGAGCACGAATCTGATGATGAACGGCTGAGGGAGCTGGAGGTGTTTAGTCTGGAGAAGAGAAAGTGGGGGGGAACAGCGACACACCTTATGGCTCTCTACAACTGCCTGAAAAGGGGTTTGTGGTGAGGTAGAGTCTGTCTCTTCTCCCAGGTAACAAGTGACAGGATGAGAATAAAGGTCCTCCAGCTGCACCAGGGGAGGTTTAGGTTGGATATTAGGAAAAACTTCTTGACTGAAAGGGTTGTCAAGCACAGGAAAAGGTTGTCCAGGGAAGTGGTAAAGTCACCATTCCTGGAGGTATTTAAAAGACATGTAGATGTGGCGCTTGGGGATGTGGTTTAGTGATGGACTTGGCAGTGTTAGGTTAATGGTTGGGCTTGATCTCACTGGTCTTTTCCAACCTAAATGGTTTGATGATTATAATAGTAATTAAAAAAAGAGAATAGAATCCACAATAATTCTGGGAGTTCTTCCTTCTTCTCTCTTCTTTTAAATATGGTTGTTATGATGTAGCTAAGCTAAATGTGTTTAATCTGCAATAGAGGTTTCTATACAAAGTTGTCCAAGCCACACAGTTGATAGGAGTCAATCTGCAGCAGATACCAGGCTTATGCTGCCCTCCAGCAGTCTCTTGCCTAAAGCAGATGCATCAGCAGTGGGATGCTTGATTTTTGAATTAATTTGGGGTTCTGCTGGTGGACTTTTGAGCTTAGTTGAATTAGTGAACTGATAATTAGCGATCTCTGTGGAGAAGGGAAGGTGATAACGTTGGCTGTCCAGTGGGTTTTTTAGATTTCTGCTTCTTCCAAGTTCAAGTTACTGAACAGGGACTTCTTTGGGTAAGTGTTGTAGAATTATGAGTATTCTCTGAATTATTTGTTCCTTCCTGCTGTTTTCCCTTTCTGTTGTAGTAATTATTTTAGAGAGAGGGTTTTGGTGTCTGTCTTAGTAGAGCTGTGTTTACATGATTTAATTCAGTTGGAAAAACTTCAATGCTTAGAAAAATCACCTTTTTTTTCCTCTCCCTCTTCCTGTTATTGTTTTTTATACTCTTTACAGCAGCACAAGAGAAGAGTGAAACAAGTAGGGCATTTTCAGCCTGGCAGGGGAGTGATGGAAGGGTGGTGGGAAAGCACTGGATGTTGGAACAGCAGGTTTCTTGTTGCTACAGCTCATGGGTGTTGCAATGGGGAGGCTGGACATGGGCATGGGCCTTCTACTCTGGAACCCCATTTTCATGCTGTTTTCAGAAGGGAGAAAGGGGTGCAGACACAGGATAACAAAGACTAAATCCTACTGTATGCCTAGAAGAGCTAGTTGGTGTGTGTGTATATATATATCCTTACGCAGAATACATAGTATAAAGCTAAGGAAAATAGGGAGCAGCTGTGAAGTGCTATGATGTACAATTACAACAGTTTGTTTTGAAGCAAGCATGCTTTGCATGTTCCTGTACAGTCATCACAGACTCTTAAAGTAAGGTTTTCTTAATTGTTACATGTGCCATATTGTTTAGATCTTCCATTTGCACAACCAAGTGTCGAGAGTGCTGCAAAAAACGTACCAAATAGGCTTTAAGTTCATCTCACTGTAAATTTCTCCGAACTTCCAGTTCCTAGCAGATTGCTCACTGTAAGAATAAGAGCAAATAACTGACATTTGAATCCTGAGAGTAAACTCAGCCTTTTTAAGTGCATCGAGACAGCTGGGATGGCTGTACCTCTAGTAAGGCTGCATGTTGAATCCCACAGAGTAAACTGTGGTTGGTTTTTATATGTTCAAGTTTGGGTGGTGTATCTTTTTTACTGCCATTCAGTTCACCTGGGGTGAACTGCTTGACATATTTTTTGGAGAGACCATAGTCTTCTAGTTTGGAGGTTTATTACAGAGGTCTTAGAAGGAGGAGCAAACCCAGGAGGAAACCCTTGGAGATGCAGTGAAAGAGAGGATGATTGAGAAAAAAGCTTCTTCAGAAAGTGGTGAGTAGCAAGAAGTGCATAAGCTCCCTGCCTGGGCAGTTCTGGCATGGAAATCACCTTGCTTTTTTTCTCATGTTGTAATTTTCGTACGCTAAGTGGCAGGCTGTTAGAGCTTATGAATTAACTGTGCTGGCTGGCAGGTTAAAAATAATCAGAAAATATGTTACTGTGAATACGCTGGGAGTTCATTGAAATGGTAGTTTATTTAAATAGAAGCCATTCATGAAATCAGCAATTCTTAAACTTGTTTTGCTGCTCATGAAGTGCCTTTTTGAGGGAGGGGTCCTGCTTTTTCAGGCTCAGCATTCAAAGCTAAACCATTATTGCATTTCTGCCAAGGGTTTGTGGCCTTTTCTTGAGAATGGTGGACGTTGGATTGAAGTGTTATTTCACTGACTGATGGTATGATTTCCCATATGGCTTAGATTATCTTTTCATTTTGTTTTTAAGTGAGTGGTAGTATTAAAGAATGATTTAGGAAAGTTTGAAAACCAGGTGAACTGGCTGAATAGAAAATTAGACTGGACCTTTAAGGTATTTCTTTGGTTTTCATGCCTGGTGCCTGCTATTGCCAGCAGTGGTTAAATGGCCTTTAGTTGACCTCTTCCATTTCTTTGAAGGTTGGGTTTGACTGTTTTCTGTACCAGTGTAAGAGGAACTTCCTGAACAAGTTTACGTGATTTACACTGTGCTGCATATCCTTTCTTTTTTCTTTTCCTCAAACCTTTGACTAAAAGTATGTGACCTCATGGGGTACAAATAACTTGCAGACCTTGTAAATCAGTAGCAAGTTAAATGTATGCTGTTTCTTCAATAGAAGCAGCTATCTTTTTTAGGCCTAAACACAGGAAGCCTGGGTGTCTAATGAAGTACATAATTTTTATACCAGACAGTAGTTTCTGTAATACAGTATAAAAATTTTAGAAGTTATTGGGCAATATAGCCAAAATCCAGGTATTCACTAATATCTATACTTCAACATAGGGTTATGTGTTAAGGGACTTCTTGGTCACAAGCTAAAGAATTTTGAGTTGGTTTTTTTTGTGTTATTATTTGGTTTTTTAGCTATAATTGAAAGAATCTATGTGACTAGAGACTTGGTTGTGCTGTATCAATTGTTTTATGTTTATTCTTGATGTGTTTGTAAGTCTTTTTGGTTTCTGTGCAGTTATTATCTGAACTTTACCAGTCTTGAGTCTTAGTTAATAATTGATGTTTTGTCATTGAGCAAACTTTATCCTGGGTGAGAAGGAAGGTTAGAAAGAAACCATTTGTTCTCTGAAGTGATACAAGCCATTTGGACTTCCCTGTTTAATTACTTCTGCATGGACAGGAAGGGTGTGTTGGGTGATACTGCAGTGGGGTTCTTCATGGATTGCTTGACACTAGGAAACATCAAATACCACCTTAAGTCTGGTAAAGTATATTTCGCTTTCCTTTGGGCTTTCGATGGTGGTGAAAAACAGTATATAACCAGAGGTTTTCTTTCTGGCTCTGTATGAGAGGAAATGGGTGGTGTTCAGAGTTGTGAATTTGCACAAAGCTACTTTGTCTCAGAGAAACTGGTTCTGAGGCACAGCATAATCCCAGAAAAAAGTGGGCATCCTGTGGTTTTCCCCAGATAACTTCAAAAGGGATGAAGTCCAGAGGACTTTGCCTGTTAGCACTACAGTCTAGCAGGGGTCAGACAGCTCTAGATGCCTTCTTGCAAGCCTGGAAAATAAACTCTCAGAAAGGAAGAAAAATGTCACAGCTTGGGGTATAGTGGTGAATGTTTGTACTCAAATAGTTTCTTTTGAACGTTTCTGCCTGGAGTAGTTAACACAGGGGCACTGAAGCTGTTCACAGACTTACAGCATCTGTGGCATTCATCCTTTTCCTATTTGCTGGATGTCTGCAACATTAGGCCTGGTGGAACTGTATTGGACCCTGAACGACTGTGTGTCAAATAGCTGCTTCAATAGCATGAAGTTCTTCTTGTCTGCTGCATGTGTGTAGCTATTGGTTTTGTACATTTTTTTCCCCTGATGTGTTAATATCTCTTTGTGTAAAAAAGCTGCATGAAGAAGGAGAGTTGTGCTCTGCTGTCAGAAACCTTGATGGGCACTGCAGTCTTAGAGGGACGCACACAGCAGGAATGACAGCTTGCTAGGAAAGTGCTGAAGGGCTGGAAAGGTAATGGTTATAGCTTTATCCTGACTGTGACGTGCTGAGCATCACTGGGTTTTGCATGCTTCAGAAGAGCAACTGTTCATGAGGTACATGACCACGGTCACCTAAATCTTAGTTGGCCAAGGATGAAGGCTGTAAACAGCTGTTTTATTAACATATTCATATTCAAAACCAGTTGCTTTTATTTCTCAGAGAGTTAGCTAAGATCTCTTGCGCAGATGTGTCATCTGCACCTGTCTTTTCAGGTGGCCAAGCCTTCTAGAGTGTTATGTGAACTCTGACGAGAAAAGCTGTAGGTCTTTCTGCTTGCAAATATGTAAGGTACTGGATATGAATTCAGTATTGTCCAGTTTCTTAACTGGGGAATTCTTTTCTGTTCTGCTAGTTTTTCAGCAAGGAGAAAACCTACAGAATTCTCAATCCTGTACATGAAAGTACTCTTTCTACATGATAGGAGAGAGTCTTACAACCTGCTTGTGAAGCACAAAATCAGACTCTACAACTCAAGGAGAGTTATAAAGCAGGTATGTTTATTACGGGCCTGGGTCCAAGGGGGATCACTCCTCCTAACTTGCACACCAAGGGGCTAAGCAGGCAGATATTTATTACACTTCCATATTCATTAGATTCCCAGAGAGTGGTGAGGATATTACAATTAGATTAGGTACTCATTATCATAAGTCTCCTCCTTTTTGGCGCTTGTGCACTGCCCTCCAATGGTCATGGGCAGGGGTCTTCAAGATGAAGTAAATAGTCTTCCACATGGGGGCAGGGGTCTTCAAGATGAAGCAAGTAGTCTTCCTCATGTGAGCCAGGGGTCTGCAAGATGAAGTAAGCAGTCTTCCTCCTGGTGTACTTTTCACCTTTGGCACAGTTGGATACCCCAGTAATCACAAAACTAGCTGAAAGCAGCCGTATCTGCAAGTTTCTGATACGTGGCAAAGATTTAGAACAGTGTGACCTTCATCCAAAATCTATTGTAAGCAGAACAAGGACCTAAGCTAGCAGATGTTTGGGAGTCGCTGTCTCCAAACTGATAACTAGAAGGATAGTAAGAAATAATTCACTCTTGTTAGTAAGACTACTAAGTTCTGTTATCACACCACAGACTTACAACACAATCATTATTCTCTGTCTTAGACCTAAGATAAGTTAAAAGTATTTTAACCCTATGTTTTCCAGGCACTTGCTTTCCTTATATCACTTGTTCAGTATTTCTCGATTGCCCCAATCAGTGTAATAAAAGATGAAGTGAATGACTGTTACAAGAAGAATAGAAAAGAGTATCTACATGAAGTCTGTATCAGGAACTTTCCAAGATAAAATTTTGGGTGTTAACTTTGTCTTTAGGAAAAGTTTTTTTTAAAGAGCTTAGGATAAAACTTCTGGTAAAAAATTTAAATGGTAAATGGTTACAGGAAGCCATTCTGTCACACCCTAAACATACTGCAAAGTGATCTAATAGAAGGTTGAAGAGCTTTTAAGTTCTATCTCTGTCCTAGCAATGCTGAAGTTTATATAAGTGTGGAGAAAAGGCATGAGAGGGTAAAATGAATAATACCTGTCATGAGTAATAGTTTCCATTTGCTTCTTCAAATAAGACACTAATTAGATAAGTTCTAAAAAAAGTCATGATTCTCTTATTCTCATGGTAGTTTTTTGTGTCTTGTAACACTAAGTACGTAGCTGAGTTGATTACAGTACAGCAAGAACAACTACAGCAATTCTAATCATATCTTATTACTTTTAAACCCAGTAGTACTCACATGACAGAAATCCTGCATTTGTTCATTCTGCTTCCTGAAAGTTTAATTCACAATTTGTAATATGTTTACCCAGCAAAGTATGAAATCTTGAAATATATGGTTCCAAAATAAAATTACCTCCCCCCTGCCCAGTCTCATTCTGGTTGTTTTGTGCCTATTTACTGAGTCACTGTTACAGAATTCAGTAGGAAAGAAATTGTTTCAAACGGTCATCTTTGCAGAATCTCAGTGAGTGGAGAAGTGGGCTCACTGTAGGTTGTGTAAAATTAATCATATCTGCAGTCTATGGAGTTAGCAAGTTGTAAGTTCAATGTGGGATGGAAAAAATAATGTACAAAACCAGAAAGTGAAAAAATAATTGTTTTGTATTAAAAAACCCCATGCACAGAGAATGCTCTTAACTTTATTCCTAATTCTTATTGCAGGAAACATTGGTTGATGTGTCCAGAGAAAATTAGTGACTGCTTTGTTCTAAATATAAGAGTTTTTTCTTTCTGGAGAGTAACCAGTATTGTTAAAGTTGTAAAGTCATTGTTTTAGCAGGGAAAAGGGAAGGTTCAGAAAGATATATAGTTCTAAAGTACAATAAAACATGGAGATTGTGAAAGGGGAGGAATGTGAGTCGACAGGTTTGAATGTTATTGAATCATTTGACTGGGGATTACTTTGATGTTGAAATTAGTATCTCCAGGATGAGCAGGCTGATTTAGAAGGGATTAATTTACGTGACAGGAGCTAATATTGAAGGTTGGTTCAGTGCTGGATTTGTGCATTTGTTGATGTATTTATTATGACAACTTTTAAACAAAACCACTAACCAACTAAAGGGCTTTTCATCCTCATTTAAACTCGCAAAGACTTTGGGAAGTGGCTTTTTCAGTGGGTTGCTGCACAACATGGAATGGAAAAAAACAGTGTGCTGAGAAAGGAGGAATTGTTAATGCTAGCAGAAGAGTCAAATTTTAAGCAAGCAACCCCAAATTACACAGCATTATTAAATTACCCAAATGTAGGCCTGCCTGCCCACAACCAAGGTTTAAATTCCTTAAGTTAATAAAGTGTTTATGACAAAGAGTGCTGATGTGCAACAGCTCAACAGCTCTTTAGTGAGTGATAGATGGTAAAGTCGACATTGTAGGGCTTTCTTTGATATAGAGCTGAGTCAGGCAAAAAACATTCCCTCCCTCTTGTGCAGGATAGGACTGCAAAGATCCTGCCCTCTTACGTTTTCCAAAGTGTGCTATTCCAGCAGGCACGCTGATATTCAGCTGGTTACAAGTATCTAATTATTGTGATTATATGCATGCAGACGTCATCATTTTTTTTTTTTACTGGAGCTGGCAGTGCAAGAGAAACTTGGCATTTTATCTACTGTATAATTTGCTTGTTTTTAGGCTTAGTATAACAGCTTGCTGAATGAGTACCGGGGTGAGATGTAGACAAACAACAAAGGGGAGGGTGGGCACCCAGGCACATGGGTCCTTGGTGGTCATTGCACACATCTGAAAAGGGCTATCAAACAGGCAGTGGGAAGGCCAAAAAAGTGATAGAATATTCGAGAGTGACTTCTGCTGCTTGCTCACATACACTGTTGACACCTGCATCTTCAGTTTTCCCTCCTGGGAGGTAATTTCTCTCTGGTGAATGACATGTGTTGCTTGAAGAGGGCCCTGTGGTGCCCGGGTGTGCACTTGGTTGCCAGTCCTCCCTTGTGAGCATATCAGTTCCTGGCTCCTTGGGATGCACAGGGGGGTGGAAGGAGGACATCCATTACTGCTCCATCGTTTTTGGGGTGGAGTCAACCAGGGATGATGGTGTTACTCTGCGAGCAGGACCTGGCTGCCAGCCTGCCACCAGAACTCCGGGAGATTGGTTTGCTGAGCGGTGTTTCATCATAAGCTCTCTGGAAATCTGAGATGGCTTCAGTCAAGAAACACAAATAAATCCCTGCCTGCTGCACTGGGGCAGAGTGGGAGGCAGAGGTGCTCCAAGGGCATATCCTGTTGTCAGGACATGGTGATGGCTCCTTGCTTGTCCTGTGGTTGCAGTGGAGTGCTCAGCTGAGCAAAGGGCAGGAGCCTCATCAGGCCTTGTTTCTCCCATGGCCTGCACTTATAGCAGCATCCCTGCTGCTATAGCCTCATTGCCTGTGTGCTTTGCTTCCTTGGGTACCTGTGCATGGTTTACAGTTTACATGGGGTAGTTTGTTGGAGGCAACTGCCATGTTCATTTCAACAGCTTTCTTCTCCCACAGATACCAGGTGACAGGTAAGCAGTAGATCAGAAGGCTCTGGTTTTGTTTCCTAGCCCCACAGATGGCTTGTGACCTGTTAGTATTGGTAGACACGGTCATGCTGGAAGCAATACAGGTCAGACCAGCTGTCAATCCCAGTCAACTGCCTCAGGTAGATGAAGGCTCTCCATGGCCATGCTCACTCAGCTGCTGTTGCTTCCACTTCATGGAGCCTCCCTGCTGCTTCCCCACTGACTGGACTCCTTATCCGCCCTCCGCTTCCCTGCTTTGCATACACCAAGGCTGATGCAGTGAGATCTGGGTTGTCTCAAGACTCAACCAAGTTGTTTCCATCCTGAACCATGACAGGGAAGACTTACCTGTGCATCAAATTGCTCCTTGAGAAGCTGACTTTAAGTCACCTGGCATAGGTTCTGCAGCATGCCAGGAGGCGGCTTCCATGATCTGCACTAAATCCTGTTCTATACTACTTGAGTGGTTCAGTAGTGCTTGGATGTTTCTGTACTATACCACACTCTGAAATAGCTTCCCAGAGGCTGTTACAATGAAGTGAGGGTAGAGGATGTTAGCAAAATGACACATTTTGACTTCTTTTTTGAGGGTGTCTCTTGAGAGAGCAGATGGAGCTGTGCTAGGAGCCTGCTTTTGCTTGCCAAGGAAGAGTAAATATTTCAAACCTGTACAGCAGGACCTTATGAAGCCTATTTTTCCTCTTGACCTTTTTCTGAATTTTAAGTTGAAAAGTTTGTAATGTTTGTGATTGTTCTTAAAGTGGTGGCTTGGTTTTATTTGTGTTCTCATTTTGTAATTTTTAGAGTGGACTTTGGTAGCATATCCAAGACTTTATTTGGAAGCCTAAGCTCCACGTTCAGGAGATTTTGAAGAATAAAATGAGCTCTGATATTACCCCAGTAGTGACAACGGGAGGTGGGATTTACAAAAAATATATGGTATTATGAGACTTAACAGTAAAATGATGAAAGGTAGTTTAATATCCCTTCACAATTCTGCCTGCAGTGAGCTCACGGAGATTCTGTTACTTCTAAAGGTCACTAAGTTGCTGTAGGAACCATTGGCTTATGATAGTATTGTGGTTTATTCATACTTTGTTCTTCTGGAAATTCTAGTATTGCAACAGGAAATTAATGTTTTCTTATCTGAAGCTGAAACACATACCCCAATATTTTGAGAAGTATTCTTAAAATGAGAATTCTGAAATACTATTAGGAGGAGCATTGGAATGTTGGATTTCAGTAATGGTGTGAAACTTCTTTATTTTTTAAGAAATGAATTATTAGTTTCAGGTACTAAATAGAACTAAGGCACATGTCTACTCTTGCGAATAAAGAAATAGAGGGCAAAACAATTGGCATAGAAATGTCAATGTCATTTAGTTTAAGATGCCTGTATGCCTCTACATGTTTCTGTGAAATGCTGAGCCCATCAGAAAGTGCTTTGGTGTGTGGGTTTTTTCCCTTTTTCTTCTTTTGGGTAAAGTATTCATTTGAAGTATATTTAACAGCCTGTCTCTTTCTCCCTCCTGCCCCTTCCCCCTTTTTTGTTTCATCTGCCATATGTTGCACGTCTTCTTGCAAGATCACTGGGGATAGATGATATCTAAATATACTTTTCCTCAGTTTTATCACAGTGTGGCTCTGATCCTGATTGGGACTTGAATGTTCTTCAGGATAAAAATGTTAAGAAATATGATGCCATTTGTGAAATGGACCCTTTATAAGCATAGGAGGTGCTTTGAGCCTTCAGCAGAAGCAACATTTCTCCAAAATGGCCTGGTATTTCAGCTGGACAAGGTATCAGCCAAAACCATGGGATATTAAGCAATATGAAACAAATGGGTTTGCTTTTTAATCAGATTTAATATGTATGGTGTATTTTCATGTTCTACTGTGAGTTGTATGTCCCCTGAATAAGGACGTCGAGACAAGTACGTGTTTGGAACGTACTTAAAAATCTAAAGTTGAAATAAGGAAAAGAAAAATTAAAGAAATAAACATATCCAACCAGGTTTTTAATCTTTCTTCCATACCAATAAAGCAGTTCCTCCCTTATGTACGATCTGTAACATATGTTGACCCTAGAACACTGAGGGTGCTGTGTCTGCAGAAAGTGTTTGGTATAATGGAGACTGCCACTTGTGTTTGCCCTGTTCTGTGCCTTGGTCTGGAGGGGGACTTACGGCCACTGCCATGGGTCCCTGCAAGCAGATGAGCAAAATTCATTACCTGAGGCAGCAGCTGGAGTTGCCAGGTGAAACCAGAAGAGTATACGTACACTGCCTGAGTATTTCCTAGGTAGATAAAAGTAAACAGGACATTTGATGAGCTCTTTTTTGTCCTGGTCTGGGTAAACAAAGATTTTTTCAGTATGATCTGTTCTTCTGTTGTTTTTTAATTGTAATGGGGTCTAGAAATCAAAAAGCAGTTATCTACAGTATTCAATGTAATGGCTAGGGATTCTTGGGCAAGCCTAGACCATGCTAGCTTCGATGCTGGAAGTTACATAGTACAGAAAGGAAGATATTGTGGCAGTGAATAGTGGCTTCATAGTGCTGTAGCTGGGCTGCCTCCTGAGGCTATTTGATGTGCTGCTGTTCATGCCATTTAGACATAACTATGTATTGCCCAAGGCACTGTCCCTTTCAAAAGCTTTAAAATAGACTAAGTAAGGGAAGATTATGAGAAGTTACTCTGAAGTAAGGGGACTAGCTTAGATTTACTGGTGAAGTCCTACACAGACTGAGGTCTCCTGTATCTCCATCAGGTTCCAATCTGTTAGGCAATACAGTCCTTTAGTAGCTTATTCGCTGTTATTCAGTAGATGAAGGGCATTGGGGTAAATAAAGTAATGAAGAAGATCATAAGCCTCTTAAGGTGTGGACAGTAGTTTGGGGAATGGCAAGCAAGTTTCCTTTGTCCTCTTGTGTTTTTGGGGTGTGCTGCAGATCATAGCCTATGGAAAAGAGAGCTTTTTCTGTGACATCCCAAACGCAGCCAAAATTGGTTTAAAGGCTAGACTACAACTATTGCAGCTGGACGGAGGGAAGTGCAGGATGTACCTAGTTTTATGCCTAATTTTGTACTACTTCTATGTATTCAAAAGCATTTGTATCTGGCAATTTTGTGTTGTTTGAGAATGCACAGTAGTATTTCTTTAGCAGGACTAACAAGAAACAGAAATGTACTTGCACTTCCTAGATGAGCATGATTTTCCCTTTCTGTACCACCTTGCCTTTTTACTTCCTCAGTTAGTGAATGTGAACTGGTTTGGGTTTGTAGGTATTAATTTGGAAATGTTACAGTTTCCTGGCAGCAGTTTTGTCTGCAACAGTGGAATCTAGACGTGTTTATTAATTTATTTTAAAGTACACATTATTTCAATATAGAGGTCTGGGTTTAGTGCTTATAGAAAGTAAGCAAAAACTTCCTGTTTGGGAATATTATTGTTCATGTTACTGCAGTTTACGGGAAGAAAGAAAATCAGATTGACTCATTTTAAGGATATTTTGATTCTTTTTTTCCAAGTTGAGCAACTGTTGTGGGCTTTTTTTGTTGTTGGTTATCTTCTATTACTGCTCACATCATACTTGGCAGCTAATTCTGTGTCCCTTCTGTACCATGCTGTTCTGGATCCGTTGCTTGTGGGTGGGTGTTTTTTTGCTAGCCACTTTTTCATGGCTTGTATTACAGCTTTTTTCCATTGTTACATCTACCTTTCTCCATCTTCCCAGTGAGGTGTGTTAGTGGGGAACACTCATGTAACTGAATCAGGATATAGAAGTTTGCTTTTTATATGTATCTGACATGAATTCTGTAGATTCCAGAGGTGGTCTGTGAGAACTGTATGCGCTGCTGGACCTACCTGTGTTGAGCTGGGGCTAGCTGCACCTCCAGACCTGCAGAGTCTCGGGTGTCTAGTAGGATTGCATGAGAATTTAACCACCTAAATGCCACTGGACTTCCTCTAGTTAGTTGTAGGGGAGACAGGCAGCTAGCAGTTGGAAAGGCCAGTCAGTGAGGAGTAAGAATGTTACATTGGTCTGATGTGGTTTTTCTTTTTGGTGCTGGCAGACTGATGTGTTTTATTCTGTTTTGCTTCAGCCTGTTTCTTGAATTATGCTTCCCTTTACAATGTGTTCCAATACCATATGTTTCTACTGAGGTGATTTTTATGAGCAGTAGTTGCCTGGATGGCTTGGTTTTGTTTGCCACTTTCTCTGCCATTTTTAAACTTGTTTTTAAGTCTAGTTACTGCATTATTTTTTTTTTTAGTGTTTTCAGGTCATACAACACCCTCTGCTTAATAGTTTTATGGAAGTCCTTGCACCTAGACCTGCAATTGCATTTGCCGGTTCTTTAAGAATTCGCAGATGGCAATTACTGATGTTTTCTAGTTCGGAGTGGATTAAACTCTTTGCATTTTGTTGCTGTTTTCATGCTCTCTGCCTCATAGGCATCTTGAATTTCCCAGCCTGTACAGCAAAGTTAATTCCAAGACTGTTAAAAGTTGCCTGTAGGGCATGTTGATGGCGGATGCTCTGTACAAATGTTGTGGGATGCCTAAGTGAAAATTTTATTTTATTGTTTGAAAGTAAGGTTAGCAATGCCATGAAAATCTACAGCTATGTCTTGATTTCTTTTTTCACCCCAGTGGAATATTCCTCCTGCTCTTCATCTACACTGCTCTATGTGCTTGTTCACACCGAGTGGGAGCAGCAGTAATTCTTCTCCACAGTGCTCACCCATCATTCAGTTGAGGTATCACCCAACAGACAACCTTTCCAGGCACCTCATCCTTTGCCCAGGAGGAGGGTTGTGCTTGTGCAGTTGTTGTGCTGAACTCTGTCAGTAAAAAAGAAGCAATTTCTCTGCTACCTCTTGGGTTTTTGCAAGGACAGAAAGAGGCAAAAACACATGTCTGAATCGTGGAATATGGTATTTCCCGAAAGATAATGAACCCCAAAAGATGCTTTCTCAATGTGTGTAGTAAAGCTAGGGGTGGGTTAGATGGAATGATGGAAAAGGGCAGACTGACTCACCTTGGTGAGTAATGGTTTGTGTAGTTTCTAGTTCATGGCATGTTAAAGTCCGTTGAGATTCATGAGCAGCCTTTCCTCAGCTAGTGAAGTGAGTGAACCCATCTTATCTCTGGTTTCACTGGGGAACTACAGAGTGGGCAGGAACAGGTAAAAAGATAAAGCCACCATGAAAGAAGTGTATTTGGGCAAGTGTTATGACTTTGGGTGATGGCACTTTCACTGATCACTTCTTTTATAATAAGAACATTTGGAGAAGTTGAAGCTCAGTGTATGGCCGCATCACCTGTGGTTGAGACTGTAAAAATGGAGGCTGAGGGGACTTCCAGAAGAACTTGACACACCCTGACAGAGGGGAAATACAGTCAGTGCATGTCTCCTTTTGTCCAGTTTCTCCTTGCTGTCCAGCTGCCCTCCCCAAGCCCTAGAGAGCAGATGCAAACCCCGCTGCATTCAGGCTGCTGTTTACAGAGGGAGATTGGAGGGCTTTGAGTGTGATTTCTGAAGCTCATGAAGTGTCAGCTCTTTAGCAGTGGTGTTTTCCTCTTCCCTTTTCCTCCTGAATTTTTCTGGGAGCTAGGACTGAATCTTAAAAACTCTACATTTTTAGAATTTAAGATTTTGAAATGCAGAGTTTTAGAATCAGCAGAAGTGAGGGTTCAGAAGGGTTGTCCTCCTGAACAGGAGGATTTATGCAGTGGGGATGATGCTGGTGCTTAAGCAACTGCTTGGCCATAGACCCTTCTGTTTGGATTGCTATTGGAGAGGCTTGTTAGACTCTTAATGTTTTTTGTCATTGCCAAGCCAACTTCTTTTAGCCTTTCACAGGGCAGAAAAGAAAAGCCTTGCTCACATTTTAAGGAGTATTTGAAATCTACTGTTGCCTCAAGCTTTAACTTCCTGTGCTGTGCACTAGAGTGTCTGATAATGAAAGATGAAAGCTTTCTATTTTTGTCTTGTGAATGTAGCTCATGTTTCACGGGCCAGATTGGTTGATTTTTGTGTATTCTTTTTCAGTGCTGCCTTTATCCTGGAGAAAGAGGGAATAGCACCTTCACTGAAATGCTAAATTTAAAGTGGTTAGAAGAAGTAAGGATGTGTATCTGGGGTCTTTCCAGCTTTACAGGCTGAAGGCAGCTGAAGAGACTGACATGTGACCAAGCATGTCAAGTTGAAAGGATGGTGCCTGGGCATCAGAAACCCCCTTGCCTTCCATCCCAGTGAATATCACAAGTGGTAAATCTGTGTACCCTTTAACACGCAAAGACAGTCTTTCTCTCTATGTCATTTGAAGTATACACTGCAGAGATAGCTGTCAGTAGTGTGTTCTGATCTCGACAAGCTTAAAATACACCTTTGAAAAAGTTATGGTTGATTCTGGGTGTTTAATTCTGTGTACTTAATACACTAAGAAGTTTGATATAGCAATTTTTATTTACATAAAAGTATAAAGTATTCTCAAAGATGAGGGACGGCAGATTTATATTGTGGGTTGTTTGGTTTTACTCTCTCTCCTTCCTCTCCCCCAGCTATGCAAAGTAGAGACAATGTTAAATGAAAAAGGGAGAGTGCAAAAAGAATACATGAGGAGAGGCCATGATATTCTGTGCCTCAATTGTAACCTACTTTCTGCCTTAGATTTATAGGAGAAACTTGCTTGCCTGAACTGTAGTTATCAAAGTGCTTTTACTGTATGAGTGTAAAAGCAAAATACGATTTGTATTTTCTTTTTCTAACACTTACAGCCTAGCTGTAGAATTAATATCATTTCATTATAGTTGTGTGTAAGGGGTTGTTTTCCCACCTGATTTTCAGATGTTGCTATTTCCAGGTCTTTTTTAGGATGATGGATACCTTCATTAAAAATACATCTGTGCAAAAACTACAGAATGTCATACTATTTCTCTTCATGGTATGTTCCTGCTATAGGAATTTTTCTGCTGACAAAAGCCTGCATACTTGTGTGACCAGTCTGAACTGCTCCAGAGCAGATGCCACCCATGTTCTGCAGGGGCCTGTAGCCCAGGATGCAGTTCTGTCTGCAAACTCCAGCCAAGAAGTTCTATGGCTCAGTCTTCCCTCTCTTTCTCCCTCAGCTGTTCACTGCTATCCATTTCCAACCTGCTAGTGGTTGGAACTCTTAACAAGTGTGATGCATGTGATTCCTAGGCTCTTCTGGCAGAACTCAGGTTGGGTGAATGCTACTGGATTTCACCTCCTTCTGAACACTGGCATACCTGGGCAGCATTCCAGACCAAGGATGGCCAAGATCCGCTACAAAGCAATGCTGTATTCATTACAAAACAGTTAGGGTTGTTAATATTTGTAGTAGGTGCTACTTTTTGTGATGGTACACCTCAACTACAGCTTCATTGTAAGGATGCCTAAGACATTTTGTACCACGCTGCCCTGTTCGTTATGAGCTGGCTAGCATCATTAACATATTTATAGTAGGTCCTGCTTTTTGTGCTGACAGTATCCAAATTTTGTGGAGCCAGGTGTCTAGTTTTATTGTTTATTAATCACCTTGGCAATGCTGGGTTTCAAGCATTTGTGAGAAGAGTTTGGCTTGTGTGTGCTTTTGTACAGTAGCAGCAGTAGCTCATTGTCAGGCCCTGTATGTGTAGTACAGAAAGAGGCACTCAGCTGCTGGGCAGTCTTTCCTGCTGAGAGAGGTGGTGTTCTGTTCTGTGGAAAAAGATGTCTCCTCACATAAAAGCATCTGGGAAGGCTTTATTCAGCTTCCTTAGTGTACCTTATTTTCTAGAAAGCAAGAGCTTAAAGGCACACACAGTCATCAGAGGTTTCCTTGTTGTGAGTGAGAAAATCCACAGTGAGTTTTCTTTTACTTTTTCTATGACAAATGCCCAGCCTAGGAAGATGAGACTAGACTACAAATAATGAGCAGTGAGGCCTGTTCAAGTGATAACTTCATGATTGGTCTGCAGTATGAGCTCAGTGCTTGTTTTTACCTGTTTATGAAAATATGAAGATTCTTATGTTTTACTGTTTCACATTTGAAAGGTAGCATAAAGGACATCTTACAGGGTATCATTTTGATCCTGCTTGTTAGAATTCAAAGTACTATACTCAAAAGACATATAAAGTGCATTTTAATCCAAATCAAAATGACAAAAAAGGAGTATATGTTGGAGAGCTGCCTTTGGAGTGTACTTGAAGTGAGTTGCTGCTTTGTTCTCCAGGTGCTCTGAGACAGAACAGGCTGTTGCTGTTACATGAGACCTTTGTGCAGTGATTCCCAAGGTCTCCTGAGCAGTTTAGAAAGCTCAGAGCCCTGCTATGTTACAAGATGGAGCTGGCATGTTGGTAAACAAAATAGGTTATGTTGAAGCCATTTGTGGGAGCCAGAAAGGAAGCACTGAGTAGACACTGTGGCTTGTGTGGAGGGTATGAATAAGGAGGTTCTGTGCCTTACTCTCAAGGGACCCTGTTCACAAGTAATGGTGTGTGTCTGAGCATTGCACAAAACCACGCGTGTTCATGTGTAATTGTCTCTGTGAAAGGCATGGCAGAAAGTTGACTTTTGCCGGGCAAGACAGCTCGATCTGGTTGAGCTATTGCAGATGGATTGTTCACAAAAATAATCAACTGCTTTCACAGAATTGGTTATGTCTGCCCTGCTTGTTCTAGCATGAGGCAGAGAGTTGTTGTGCAGTGCATTGTAGGCTGGTTTTGTTCAGTTTTGTACCTGCAGCTGCTACTTTTTCCATGTGCTGGAACTAACTTGTTTTTCCTCTTAAGTGAAATGTGTCCATAATTAAATAAACTCCTTGGTGAGCCAGGTTCCTGGTGGCTATGAGACTGCTGGAGGATGGCCAGTGGGGCTCACTTACTGAAGATAAGGACTGGAAGGCGCAGCAGTGTGTAAATCTAGAAATGAGAAATGCTGGTACTTGGCTACACAGAGCTAGAACTGCTTTGTGAGCAGTCTGAGCACCATAAACCAGCTAGTGACACATCTCTGAAAGATGGGTTTGGCTTACAATCTGTAGCCATGCTCTGTTAGAGCAAACTTCAATTAATGTTTGCATTTTGTTTGGTAGGTGACTCTTTTTAAATGTTGCTGAGGATAATTTGTGTTCTTTCTTTTTTTTCCTGTCTTCTTCCCTCCTGCAGCGTGTGGTACAGTTATTTATCTTCAGTCATTCTGTTTTCTCTTGTCTTTCTCCTTGTTCTCCTGCTTGCTGCTTAGGTCCATAAGGAAATGGATTCAGCTCTTCCACCTGTATGCTGTGTTGGTAACTGAAGCTGCCTCTTCAGAGCAGGGAACAGAAATGCTGGTATATGTAATACTGTCTGTAAGCTCAAAAGTCAGCAAGGTCCCATGCTGTATCAGTGTGACATTTCCATTGTTAAAATGGGTTTCCCAGAATGAGGAAAAGCACTGTCAGAATCAGGTTTAGAAGGAAAAGGGGCTGTGTAAAATCACAGGCAAGCTCTTAGCAGTCAACACCTGTTTGTTAATGGTTCCACCTTTATGACTAGTTAGATTTGTAGAGAGAAATTACTGTAGGGATTACTTTAAGTGGAAACACCCACAATCAATGGATTTTCAGAGTTGTGGGTTTTTTTTTCCTAAGAGGCAATAATAATGAGCAGCAGTACTTCTTATATTGTCTAAGAGCCTAAACAAAAGCAAACCTCATGTCCAGAAGTAAATTACTGCTTTGTTTTTTATTTTGGGGGTTTGCTTTCGTTGTTTGTCAGTGACACCCCTGATCCTGTTTGGTATAGCAAATCTCCGATGCTGTTTTAAAGTTTTCCTTTGAAGTAAGAGACAAATCCTGACAGTTCACCAGAAATGAATACATGGAAAGTTGAAATGTGTATTTAATGCAAGACTATTGGAAGCACATCCAAATGGAGAGCTGGTGCTGCCTGGAATAATGATGCTGTCTTTGTAGGAAGGAGATTTTACTGCTGTCCTATTGAGGAGTGAGTTTTTCTAAATTTTCTCAAGTTTTTTGAGATAAGTTTTGTGTTCTGTAATGCACAATGGCAGAAAGTTACGAGGCAAACCATTCTGTTGATTACATTTTATAATTCATAGACATGCTTTAGTATCTTGCTTAGCAAATGTAATTGTTGCTGATGAAAATTGGGAAGTTAATACTTACGGGACCCAAGGCAAACAGCTGCAAAACAAGCCCATTCCTGAAGTTTTCAGTCTGATTAGATGGCTCCATTCAGACAAAACTTCAAATAGGTGTGACTCATGGCCACTAACTACAAGTGTTTTGTTGTTCCTCAGGGTACAAAGCAATTTCTTCTATGTTTTGAGCAGTGAGTCATGGCTGAAAAACTTGTCGGTGGTACTCCTAAAGGTAAATTGGAAACAGTGATCTGGACAGCATCTGAAATTCATGCACTGTTAGTTACTTGTGGTGAGGGACTTTGGTTTGGTGTTGTTGCTGTGCTCAGAAGAGATGCTCAAGTGGTTCATAAGGTGTATTCTGCTGGTGTGTTTGACCTCCTCTGGAGTCACTGGTGACAAAGAACCATGAGTTTGCACTAGACAGACAAGAATGTTGATGGTTCCAGTTTCATTAGAGATGAGGTATGGGATTGTGTGCAATGTCGTGGTAATTCCTGGACTAATTCACCATACTCTCCTGTTGTGCACATATCAGGATTTGCAAAACATGCAGGCTGCTCTTGCTTCCAGTTGTCCTCTGCTGCATCAACAGTGCTCTGTTTTGCAGCCTTGTAGCCTGTCTGCCTCTTCGTCAGACTAGCTCAGCCTCTGTGCCATCAGTTAGTGTCTGTGAGGTCTTCTTGTTGCGTTTAAGATAAAACTAAAGTGCATTGCCTTTACTGTGAGCTAACCTGAGAACAGTGTCATGAAATCACAGACGTTTTTTAAATATAAAAACCTATTAGCCTGGCAGTTAAGAGGAGGGTGTCAGCACTTAACTGTAGTGCAGTAGCTGTGGATATGGGAGGGAAGCACTGTTCTTGCCTGCTGTTCCAGGTGAGAACGCTTCTGCCTGTGGTTGGCAGCAGATTGTTTCAAGCTGCTTTACGCATCTGCAGGTCTGAAGTTGTTTCTTCCTGTACTGGAGGAAGTTTTATGTTCTGGGATAGGTATTCTGGCTGCATGTGTGTGACTGCCTCTCTGCGCTACACTCAAGACCAGAGGTGAGTAGGGCATGTCAGCTGTGCATGGGGTTTTCTCTAAGTTTTGTAGCATCTAGGTGCAAAGGTGTGGGGATTTACACAGCTGATTCCAAGTCGGGGGTGGAAGAGCATAGCTGATAGCTGTCATGTCTTAGTAACTTCTCCTTTCCGGGTGATGGAGGGTAGGTACCTCTTCTTTCCGAGGGCAGCAGGCATCGAACAAGCAGAAGGATTGAAGCTGCCTGGCCTCTGGAGTGCAAGTATTTCACAGTTTGTAGGGCAGCTGGGCGGATGAGTAATTTCCCTGGGATGCTCTTCCTCAGAGGCATGGATTTGATACTTTGGAGAGTGTGGACTGCATCTAACTTCCCCAGTGACTCTGCTTGTCTGCTGACAGTGTTGTAGATGGAAGAGAAATTGCTCATCATTGCAGTCTGACAGCTGCCTAGAGAGCAGAATGGGATTAATTCATGAAGTTCTTCTTTAACTATTTCATTTACCTGGGTGGATATTCACTACTGAATTTCATATTCCTTTATGGAAATGAATAGTAATATAATTGTATCTTGTTCCTTTTGTATTGCTTAGCATTCTAGGTAACACAGCTAATATGTTGTTATTTATCTCGCTTGGGGAAAAATCTAGGTTGTTAAAATAAGCTGGTAATGCAGTCTTACTCCATTTGGAAAAGGCTGTTGCCTTGGGCTGTGGGTTATTTCATTAACCAGTCATGAAAACTGTGCAGTTTTCCATCTTTGCTCTTCATCAGATATATTACCATTTGTATTATGTATCTACAGTTTGTTCAGGGCACAGGGGTATTTGTAGGGCATTTGTGTGTTTCTGGTGTATTTACACAAGGCTGCTTTCTCAGGATTGCAGTCTGGAGTTGAGTTTTACTGCATGCGTTGACAGACAGCTGCTATGTAATTAAGTAAGAAAATGCCCTGTTCATTCCTCAGGGAGGTTTGCTTACCTTGTAGTGTGCCATTCAGTTACCTATTGAGGTGTTACCCTGTGAATGTGCTGTAATAACAACAGGCTTCTGGAAAAGCAGGAAACAAAACAACAGCCTGAAATAAAATACTTTCTGGAGGTGTTTCAGGGGTGGTTAATAGATAATTCCTGAGTTTTTAGCTGTTGAAAGTCTACTCTGAGCTCCAGCCAGGTTACAAAACATGTTTTGTCTGGCGGTGGTATGGAACAGTGAGCCAAAGGGTTATGAACAGTAAAAAAAATCCTTTCTGACAGGGTTCAGGTCCTTGTTTAGAAAAGCTGTTAAGAGAGGGTGAAGGAGGTAGGGTTTCTCCTGGGTATCCAACACAGGAGTGGGATAGTCAGGTAAAAGCAGACTTTGAGGTATGTATTTGTTGTTTCAAACCCATATTCCTCTAGTGCTTTTTGTTTTTCTACTGGTAAGATTCAGTATTGGTTGGAGAAGGCTGCTTAGCCAGTCGACTTGCTATAGCCACAGCCTTCCAGGAAGGAGAAGAGTTGGGCTGTGGGGTCCTGGGACAGGGGGTGGGAGTCTGCAGGCACCATAGGTTAGGAGCTGGTCTGAGCAGAAGCAGGCAAGGACCCAGGGATAAACTTGAGAGCTCAGAGGGGAGCGCTGGCAAGGACTGGAGTGCAGCCCAAATGCGCAGACTCCAAATGGTGACACTGCAGCCACCTTTGTTGGTTTTATTAAAATTGTAAATGGTGCTTTGTGAACGTATAAAAAAAGAGACCCTGGAGAATGGTGTGTGTTAAAATGTCTGGGTTTAGGTTGTTATTTATTGGGGTATTTTTGTGAGGATGGGAGTCACTTGTTTGTTTGGTTGTCTCCGCTTTATTTGGGACCTTGAAAGGGAAAACTCTTTTATAAAATGAGACTTTATTCCTGTGTACAGTTCTGGGACAGATGCTGTATGTTGTCATGTTCTCATTGGAAAGCAAACGTAAATATAGCTACAGCAGTGTTAAATGCTGTGACTAACCTAAGATGCTCTGTAACATACTGTTTAAGATTTTGTGCTGCCAAGCATGTTATCTTGCACTGAAAAGAACATTTGCTACAAATTTATTTTAGTACTCTGCAAGGGGTTGCTAAGCATATTTGACAAATGGATTGCTACCTTCAGTATTGTGAAGAATTTTGGCTCAAAATTGTCATGTTTTCTGTTCCCTTAGTGTCAAAGAAGGCCTGTGGAAAAAATTGCCCACGTATCCTGTGTATTTTATCACTCCACTGTATGCATGTATTTATGTATTTCTATGAGAATACTCT
>JAOEHX010050959.1:32609-45206 GCA_025448015.1 Bolborhynchus lineola
CTGTATGAAGATAGGCTGAGAAAGTTGGGGCTGTTCAGCCTGGAGAAGAGAAGGCTGCGTGGAGACCTCATAGCAGTGTTCCAGTATCTGAAGGGAGCCTCTAGGGATGCTGGGGAGGGACTCTTCATTAAGGACTGTACTGATAGGACAAGGGGTAATGGGTTCAAACTGAAGCAGGGGAAGTTTAGATTGGATATGAGGAAGAAATTTTTTACTGTAAGAGTGGTGAGGCACTGGAATGGGTTGCCCAAGGAAACTGTGAATGCTCCATCGCTGGTGGTGTTCAAGGCCGGTTTGGACAGAGCCTTGGGTGGCATGGTTTAGTGCAAGGTGCCCCTGCCCCTGCCCATGGCAGGGGTGTTGGAACTAGAGGATCTTAAGGTCCTTTCCAACCCAAACTATTCTATGATTCTATGACAGCAAGTTTCACTTTTGAGAATGATGAGCGTGGTAGATACTTCTAGACCCAGGAGAAAGAAAATACGAAGAACTAGTCTGTTTCTGGTCATTCAGTGAGTCATTTTACATGTATGGGGAGAACATATAAACAGATTAGTAACACTATATTCATTCTGCACAGATGCAAATGATGAAAATAACTGAGAGCAGGGGGAAAAAACAATACTTGAACCTGCAGCTCCCAAACTTTTCTCTGAATCCCAATTCCATTTGCCCTTTCCAAGCACAAAAGACAAGGTTTTGGAATTACTGCCTTGATCATTAAAGAGGAACAGTGCCTGAAGAAATTATTCTGTTATTGGATGTCTCATAGCAAAGGTAGTAAAGAAGAGATTCATCTCAAGGTAGAAAAGGTTAGACAGGCATCTTTTTATTGCTTTTCTTGGCAGAGGATAGAGTGGATGCTATTACAAGGTTCAATAATATCCAGCCCCTCCCTGCCTGCAGGGGAAAAAGAGGTCCAGATAAGCAAACAAAAACTGTAAGCCACTTGTACCATTCATTTAGCAGAACTCATATTTGTTATTTTCATTCTCATGTCCAACCCAAATCATTGTCATTTGAAGAATAGTGCTATGACTTCCTCACTAGCACTACTACATGTGGGACTTACTAAGTGCTGGAAGCCAAACTGAGCAACTCTCACTATCAAGCACATGGCCAAGGTATTTATGGAGTAGTATGCTATGACCTAGTGTCCTATCTCAGTATGGAAGATAGTTTCCATTAGGTAGTACCATAATATCTTGCAGGTATCTCTGAAGGATGCACACTTGTGTTGACAGAGAACTATTTCTTCTCCCTAAGTCCTGCAAGACTGTTTGAAAATCAGCGGCCAAATCATTTCAGCTTTGTTTTGCACTCAGAAACCTCAATATGGTAAACAGAAAAGAAGCAAAATTCTTTTGTCCATAAACAAACTTTTTTTTAAATCAAAAAAGTGGAAAAAAGACAGCAAAATAGAAGTAAAATAGCACCAAATCTAACTTATGTGAATTGGTTGCTTAATTTATAAAAATATTCTGCATGTTCACTTACATATGTAGTTTAAAGTGCCATAAAATTTTTGGTGATACTTAATGACATGAAATATTTTTCTGGATTCAGAACAGAAGTAATAGCTAGTCTGACATTTATCTTGAATTTCAACATATCTGAAATTGTTTCTGATTTGTTTCTTATGCTCAGGCTAAGCAGCATTGGTTTGTGATAATGGGAATAACAGCCTTGCTGTAAGCACATCATACATGGAAGAGGAAATTGCTGATGAAAATAAAATTTTCTTTAAATGCATATTCAAGAATTTTATATCTATGTTGAATTTTATAATTCTGTGCATTCAAGCCATGCAGTTCTACTCTTACTTCACTATGCCTTTTCTCAAATGAGCAACATACAATTCTCTATCTAGAAAGGAATGGACGCCAGTTTCTATCCCTAGCATGGGAACTGCTGATGACAATACAACTGATTTAAAATAGGTTTAATTTCTCTGATCTTCCCAAGTCCTCTTAAGCATTTTTCATTATTTCATTTTTTCTGGTGAGGGTTTTGCAGAAGACATGCAGAAAGAAAACAATGACTGCTCTTGCTGAGGAATTACACTAAGTATGGTAAAAGTATAAAATAAACTACCAGACATACTCCTTCCTCATTGTTCTAGCAATGTTTTGCCACCTAAAACAATAAACCATATTTGGGAACTTAATTTTTTATTTTGATTTGTTTTCCTGGTTGACAGCTTTCCTTAACATTTTTATTTAACTTTAGTGAAAAGGAAAACAATGCAACTGCCTTAAAGCCAGGCTATGTGACAAAGCTTACCATGTGGGAAGCAGATCTTACACAGTGCATGTCTCATCCTGTCAAGCCAAATAGGCAGTCTGCTTCTTAATGGGATTCATTTGTACCTGAAAATTTTACCACTGGCTGGCTTTTATCAGGAATTGCTAGTTAAAAGAAGTATGACTTAAATAATGGAATATACAAGTTAGAATCTGTGCAAATGTGAGAGACATACTGTTACTCTGTAAAGACATTTGACATTTGTATCCTGGTTTTATTCTGAGCAGCTAAAGGCAGTATTAGCCTTAGATCCCTTATGAATGTAACAACCTGGAATGCAATAACTTTTTAAATCTTCTTTCCACATATCCTCCAAATGCTCTGTAGGCTATCTAGGTCAGAGCCAATATAATACCAAGTACAAGTAGAGCTGCGTCATTCTGTGATCATTCTATGCTATTACTGCCAAGACAGAACTTGTCAAAATCTTTTCACTTGGAAACAAAAGGACTTGCTGTGCACAGCTGGGATTCAGATGTTAAATACAGGAATCAGTTAAATACACCCAGTCTTAAAATAGCAAACAACGTTATGATATATTGTTTCCACTGTGACACATCAGTAGTTATGAACCTTTGCCAGTGCTTAATGTTCATAACTTCATTTCATATTGCTGTTGTAACAAATTATTATCTATGCAGTTGCATTACGTGGAGTACAGTTTGCTTGAGCACACAGTCCTACCACTCCTCTTTATGTCAGACCTGCTCTGAGCAGATGAGATTCTCTCCCCACAGATGATACATTTTTTTCTCATCTGACAATGTGGCCTGAATTGGTCTGATACTAATGGTTGCTGTTCAAGAAACACCAACTCTTTTTCATGTCTTTGTATCTCCCCTAAAATTCTATGCAAGGATGATCTATTCAGATCACTTTGAAATATCCTGTACACACAATTTCCCTGCTTCTATAACAGATAAAATTGTTGCATCCTCATCTTTCCTGTCATGCTTCTTTCATGTGTATGTTTGTATAAATGGGATGCTAAGTAAATATATATAAGTAAATATATAAAATTGCCATCTCATCTACTACAGAAAGGGATCAAGGAGTGTGCTTGAGACACAATTTCCTTCTATTGACAGAGAACATTATTCATGACTGACACTGCCAACAGTATTTTCCGAGAAACAATCAAAAAATTTAGTGCAATCACAGTTCTGTCATTTACTACATGAAATGAAAAATGTCACAGACTTCAGATGTAACTGAAGTGGTTTAAAATCTAGCAAGTTTCAGAACTTCTAAATCTTCCATATTGTATCTGCTGGGTACATAAGTAAGCATTTCCTTCTAACTGGGAATTACAAAGACATCTCATAATGCTTGTGGTCGAGGTATTGAAGTCTGCAATTAAAGCCAGTAAAAATTCTACTGGTTTGTTTGGGGGGGAAGGGGGGGTTGATATTTTTTGGTTGGTTTTTTGCTTGTTTTTTTCTTTTTTTTTGTGCCTGCATTTACCTCTCAAAGAAAAAATGTGAACTAATTCCCAGCTATGTCCTACATTTTCTTAAATTAAGCCACAGTGTCCCTCAAATTCTGTAATTTATATATTCACAAACACAAACTCTTTTAAAATAATGCATTAAAGATTGAGGTGTTCGGGGTTTTTAGTTTGACCAGATTTTTTTTTTCTCTTCTCCACAAACTTTATCTATTTCTTTATCTGCTGTTTCTGCACCAAGACAGCGGCTGGGCAACAGTATGTAAAGTAGAATCTTCACTTGACTGAAACACAACAAATTTCTCATCTTAGAATCATAGAATCATAGAGTAGTTAGGGTTGGAAAGGATCTTAAGATTATGCAGTTCCAACCCCCCTGCCATGGGGAGGAACACCTCACATTGGACAATGTCTCCCAAGGCTCAGCCCAACCTGGTCTTGAACACCGCCAGTGATGGAGCATTCACAATTTCTCTGGGCAATCCATTCCAGTGCCCCACCACCCTCACAGTAAAGAACTTCTTCCTTATATGTAAACTCAACTTTCCCTGTTTAAGTTTAAACCCATTATTCCTTGTCCTATCACTATAGTCCCTAATGAAAAGACCCTCTCCAGCATCCTTGTAGGCCCCCTTCAGATACTGGAAGGCAGCTATGAGGTCTCCACACAGCCTTCTCTTCTCCAGGCTGAACAGCCCCAACTTTATCAATCTATCTTCATAGGGGAGGTGCTCCAGTCCCTTGTGGTTCTCCTCTAGACTTGCTGCAACAGTTCCATCTCCTTCTTATGTTGAGGACATCAGAACTGCACACAATACTCCAAGTGGGGTCTCACTACAGCAGAGTAGAGGGGCAGGATCACCTCCCTCAACCTGCTGGTCACACTCCTTTTGATGCAGCTCAGAATACGTTTGGCTTTCTGGGCTGCAAGCACACACTGCAGGCTCATGCTCATTTTCTCATTGACCAACACCCCCAAGTCCTTCTCTGCAGGGCTGCTCTGATTCACTTCTCTGCCCAACCTGTAGCTGTGCCCACCTCACAAGCTTGCTCTGGATGGCATTCCTTTCCTCCAGCGTATCAACCGAACCACACAGCTTGGTGTCATCGGCAAGTTATTGAGGGTGCACTCAATCCCACTGTCCATGTCACTGATAAAGATGTTGAACAAGACCCCTAGATTCTTGGACAGTGTTTCAGTATTCCTCCCAGGCCACCTGTCCTCACTTACACCTTCTATAAGTTTCCCTTTTTCCTTCTGAATTTTCTTAGCAGCTCCCAATCCAACCATGGAGGCTTCCTGGCCTTCTTGACCCATTTCCACCTGTCTCAAAACTAACATGGGAAAATAAAATTGGAAGTCATTTCATCACTGAGATGGTGTAATCCTTTTTCCTTTTCAGTCATGTTAATGTCAAATCGTGGGCAAATACTTTTAAACATAAAAATAAAAATCAGCACTTTAACATTAAATTGATGCTATACTTGGAATTTCTAGCTACAGCACTGGAAAGAGGGTTTGGTATGCAATGACTTACAGTCAGTCTCTGAGTGTGCAGCAGCAGCAGCTAAAAACAGCCAGTAAAATCCTGGTCATTGTCAAAAATGGCACTGAAAACAACATGGAAGCGATTTCTTTGCCAGTATATGATGCCTTGGAACATCCACATCTTGACTGCTGTGACCAATTTTGGATTCCACACAGCAGGAATGATATAGTGATGTCAGGGCAACTGAAATGATGGGGATGTAGTAATTGCCTTTCAAGCTGGAATGAAAAAGACTGTAGATCTTTTCAGAGGGAATGGGGTGGACTAAAGCTTACAGTATTGTGGAGGAGCGAAGAAGTCAAATGCAGGATGTTTGGGTTTTGTTTTTTGGTTGGTTTTATGGTTTGTTTTTTTTTTGGGCGGGGGTTGGTTTGGTTTTTGGTTTTGGTTGTTTTTTTTTACAAAATAAGAGAACTAGACATATTTAATTAAACTAGATTTGAAACAGATAAAGGTGGTCTTTAATTTTGGGTAATAGTAGTGAATGACAATGTCAGAGCCGGAAAAGCACCAGAATGCCTCTTAGCTGCGCTTTAATCCACAGATGTGACTAGTGAGAGATTCAAAGAAGCCACCTATTTTAAGGGGCAAAGCAAAGGATATCAATCTCAATGAAAAAAAAGCAATCTTGAGTTTATCTCCAAGAAAGTGAACTGTTAGGTTCCAAGGACATAAATCACTGCTGCACAGTAGCCAGACTGCTTTATCTTGTGGGATGGGAGTTGTAGCTTATTGTGTCATTCTCTTGGGAAGTAGCTTTTGATCTGCACAAACCTGTGACTCAGTCCTGCATAGGCTGCTTGTCTCAGATAGTTCTGACTACCTGTACATAAGGCTATATGAAAAATTATAAAGAATGGTTTGGGGAAATAGTTTAATAATTCATTTATTACCCACTGATCTCAAAGCATATTGACTTAACAGGGGAGTTGCCACATCCTGCACAGTTCATCTTTTTTGAGTTATTTTTAGACTATATGTTATTTCTTAATTACATTTTAGAGTAAAAGCAGTCCTTCCTTCCTCCCTCCTGCATTTACATCTCACTCACATTCAGTAATTCAGAGTAGACTAATGTAAAAGGCAGTTTTAACTTTACCAAATTCTACCTTTTGAAAGGAAAAGTGAAATGGAAATCTCAAGGAATGATCAAGATAGTCTTAACCTTTATGTGAAAATCTAACTTTCTTCTAGTTTTGTTGTTCTGAATCTGGAGAAATTCCATAAAAATCCATATAGGTAACTTGGATTGGTGCCACAGTGAGAGAAATCAGAAACTGACTTTTTTATGTTAGGGCTTATCGTTACTTATGTTAAATGTAGCGTAAAAGTCATAGCAGTCTGACCTACAGGTCTGACAACTGAAGCAGTTATGTGCATTGGAGAATGTCTTTTCTGTTGCTCATGTCCCCTATTGCTTTTTGAACTTGTGTTCTTTTATACTGGTGTGCCTTGTTTCCACATAATGGCCCGAAATAACTAGTGCAACTGCATTATTTTGTAAATAGAAAAGGCATTTTAAGTTCTCGTAAGAAATGCAGTTCATGATCCCAACAGATAATCTGTAGAAATGGCTCCATGATAAGGATATTTCTTCCATACCTATAAACATGCCAGGGATCCTGCAACTCAGGTTCTGAGTTTTCCAATAAGAAGATAATATAGTTCCATAGAAAAAACAGCAAGCACCACTGCAAAGTATTACTGAACTTTTCTGGGAAGATAAGCTTCTTAGAGAAGGAAATAATACTTTTTTTCAGAAGGTTACAGGATTTAGAGAATGTAGGTTTGATTGAAATATAATCACTATGAAGAGGTTGGTTTCAGAATCACAACATTCCTAACAGTTTTATAAGCATGATAATGCATCAGCTGCCACTGAAAGGAATAATGTTCGTTTGTGCATCCAATTAGCTCATGCCAATCTGCATCATGTTAAGCATCCAAGTGCAGCAAACCCGTGCAGCGGGGCTGAAAGTTACCTGTGGATTTGTTCCCCTATAGAGTACTCCCTCCAGCATCAGTGCTGAATTATGATGCCTTAAAGCATGCATAGAACATTATGGGTATACAGTTTAGGACAAAATCAGTGCCTTTTCCACAATGTTATAAACCCAGCCCTTTTGACAGATGAGACTGCAGATACTTCTAATGCCTTTCTACATTTTAATAGATTCACCATTTATTTAAATGGAACTTGGATGCCTTCTCTCACATTTTATTAACTCATTGTAAAGAAACGTTTTGCTGTTATGAGATGATATAATCTGTGGGAAACAATAATCATTTAGCAACTGTTCCTTGCACAAAACTAACAGCATATTTTCTCTTAAAAAAAATAACCACGTAGGAGGTTGAGAATAACGTGTGACTTGTGATACAAGGTAGAGAATGCTTATGCATCAAACTAAGCTGGATATCTGTAGAAAAACCTGAAAGTAGAGGACTCTGAAGGGAGAACAATATAAGCTTTCTGGAACAGATAACCTCATGAAGTCGTTCATTGAGATCATAGATTTAAGGAGCAAATGGACTAGTTTTACCTTCCACATGAAAAAGGATAGAACTCTACACCTGAAACCCACAGATCTCTTGAGAATCTAGTAAAGGTACAGAAATATCTACTGGGATCACAATGCTTCTCTGCTAGCACAAAGGCCATCCACTCCTTCAATTCTCAGCTAACAAAGAAGAGTAGCTATATTTAATGCAGCAGAGCTGGAAGAAACTTCCCTCTAGCTTAATGCAAACTGAGGCTTGTTTTAATAGGCAGTTTTATTTTGTAAAGAGTTCATCCCCAAAATTAGCACTGCCTACGGGTGTATGTGTACTTTTCAATTTGTCCCTTGCGTTCTTGATGGAATTGTCTGTCAGCCCAGCTCCTATCTTTCACTAAACGTCTGGGAATCCATGCATTTTTCTCCCTGGATTTATACAAGAAAGGAAATACTGAAAAGAGGTCAGACATCCTTATTTGCTGGTTAGAGCTATGCATCAAGATCCTTGGCTATTTAAATAATAAAACTGCCTTTTGTGGTGCTCTGTGACAGTAGGCTGGTTATCCTTGCTAAATTACAACAAATATCTGGAATTTCAAAACACCAGGTAAGAGAGAAAGGGAATTGCTCTCTGGGCCTCTGATGCACAAGTGATGAATGAAAAAGAAGGGCAAGAAGTTTATGACCTTGTGCTGTGGAGATTACATGCTGTGGAATCAGAGGTTAGTATTGGCAGGGGCCTGCTGCAAGGAAGCCTGGAGCAGCTGTTGCTCTGAACACCAATTTCACAGGTCGTGGGCTGGAGAACAAAGGAGAGGCAAGGGGCAACATTAGTGATGGAGAATGCTGACTGAAATTCAGAGCAGATTAGAAATTCAAGATCATAACACACTATTTCCAGACTATTAAACAGAGTTGAGAGGAACAATTACAGGTTCTTGAAGTTTCCATGACTACAGAGTGTTAATTAAATACATGGTAAACAGAAAACTTTGGAGGATCTAGGCTGCAGCCTTAAAAATCCTGATCATATTTTCGAAGACCAGCTGTACTTTTCCATGTGGGAATTTATTTACTTTAATATGGTGGCTTGGTGGCCACTGTCAACTTTTTTTTAGACAGCCAAATTAGTATGATTCAAATATGAGATATTTTGCAGTAACAGACTCCTTTGTGCAGTCTCAGAAAACTGGAGTTCTCTTAATTTTCTGTAGAAGAGACAGTAATGCACACCTTAATACATTTCAATTTTAATACTACTTTTCTTCTACCCTTGTGAATGTGTGGCTAGAGATTAATAGAAGTTAGCAACTTTGCAGTGTAGCAGAATTAAGTTATTTCCGACTGATCTCATTTTTGATGGAATTATGAAATATGAGTGCATTTTCATTTCAAAATTAAATGGCAAAGCAGGTGATCTGTCTCTCATTCCTGTTGCATAAAATAAAAGTAGAAAACAAGTCTATATAAAAGTCCAATTCGATTTACACAGCTGTTACAATATTTCCTTTTAATACCTTTTCTTTCCAAAACAGTTTAAGCTGGATATCTCATAAAAACATTGAATTAAAAATTACTGTGACAAATATGTATATTAATTAAAAATCAAATAATTCTTAAAATATATTTCTCTAAAGATGCATTTAGTTGCAGTTTATTTCATGTAATACAGCTACACAGTTGTACCAATTAATGTGTTACTACGGTTGATGTTTTTAAGCCAATTTTTCTTTTAATTACCTTTATCTGCAATGTATAATCTAAACCAAACAATGACAGTGTTTTTAGAAATTCCCCCTTTTGCAGTGCACAAGAAATAATATTCCTAACAAGGAATCCTTCAATTTTTTTTATTTTTTTTTTTCATGTGTGTTAAAGACATTAATCTAGCTGACTATATCTGATCTCATCATTGTTTCAGTGGCCTCTGTACCTATAGTGGTGTCTTCTGCCTCAGGTCTTTAATTCTTTATAACTCCGGAGTAAAGACTGCAGTTTTGTTGCTCAGGAGTCAGGCAGTTTTTATTTTTTGTTTCTTTTAGTTTGGCAGTTTAGGAAATTAAAATATATATTTTTAAGTTATGCTCTTTTTTTTTTTTTTCCGAGAATTTACTCTCCCAGGTTGTCTTGGTGTGACAATTATGCACCTGCATTTATTTTCAAATGTTTCTTTTGAAACTAACCAGATAGTTCCTTACAATGTAAACCTCATCACTGTTTTGGCTACAGTCTGCTCCAGGTATTGCTCCCTATGGGTAATATGAATATAACCACACTAGGTTTAGCTCTGTGCTGTTACGCTTCTTCAATACTGTCTCAGCAGGCCTTGCAGCTTAAAAACCCTCTCACACCAAGTTCCAAGGCACAGGATACATACCACACAACTCCTAAATGCTATTTAATATAATGATGCTGGGGATAATACTCTAGAACTATTTGAAGCCCCTGCAATGTTAAAAAATAATAATAAAAAATATGAAAAGCGTCCTTAATAATAGAATTCAGATAGCCGTTTGTCCTTCAAGGATGCCTATCCTTCAACCCCTCTCACCTGGCAGGATGCTCGACCTTACAAGGCTCCTGTAGTCCCACACTAGCAGCTCTGATCTTCCTCAGGGGTGGGCAGGTGCAGCTGCACCAAGGAATCAGCACTCTGAGTCCTTCCCTTGGCAGCAGGAGTTTCTTTCTCAACCTTTGGCTTCCTTACATTTATTTCTGCACATCTCCCCAGCACAGCCCATACCACCAAGGGTACTGCAGCTCACCCTGGGGAGGGGAGAGTCACTGCTCTCTCTGCTGCCAGTGCTGATAGGCCTCAGCCACACAGGCTTCAGACTCGCATCTGCCTTAGCAGCAAGGAGGCTGCATGGGTGGGTCATAGGTTACTGGTCAAATGAGCTGAGAGTGGGGCAGGGGGACTGTGGACAGCAATGTTCAGTACCAGAACTGAGGATAAGGAATATATGGTTTGAACAGAAATTGATCTGTAAATGCAGGTTTAAGTGTGCTACATTATGCACAGGAACTCATTGCTCTGATTCCTCCAGTAGAAGTAAAAATTCAAATAACCCATTAATCACAAAACACTAATGTATTCTTCGGAGAAATAATTTACAATCTGCCTGTGGATGGGAACTCTGTGCAAACAGCTACTTTCAGAATTGGTTCACTGTTAACATTCTGTAAATTTCTTTTTAATGGCACTTGCTTTCCTGCACACAAGTGGGGGGAGGTGGAGATATAAATCCACAAGTCCCAGTGATAAAACTTCAGAAAAGTAACACTTTTTCAGTTTCCATAGGAACAACTCTCAAAAATGCCACCTGACTTGCATTTATACAGCACTGCCAAAAACCGCAGTTCCTGCCTGACCGTCCCCTGTCTCTCCTTCATGCCCATTTCCCACTTTCAATATTGCCAAGCAGGCATTTTGTTGGCTGTATCAGGGAGCTGAGACAACTGAATAATGCAAAGAACAGCATGTGCCTGGGTTTTTTTTCAGCCAGATCTGCCCCTGATTAGCTCCCCAGGCTACCATAGAAATGCCTTTGTGAGCACAAACTAGGCAGAGGAGTGAGAGTAGGGTGAGCAGCCAAGCAAACACAGAGCAGCAGGAGCTGCTTTGTCACCACCATGGCAGCTTAAACACAAGGCAGGTGATGGCCAAAGCCTATTAGTCTGCCCATGCAAATGATCATACAGAGTCACAGATTGGTTGAGGGTGGAGTAGACCACCATGGGTCACTTAGTCCAACCTACCTGCTCAGGCAGGGTCACCTAAAGCACATTGCTCAGGATTAGATCCCAGAGTGGTTCCAGAACAGCAAGAATCAGGTTGAAGATTTATAGTCTGTCAGCGAGCCTAGACATTAATTTTCTTTACAATCAACACATTCGCAAGAAGCTTGTTCCTCACCAAAAGGATCATAATATTTCCTGTCAATCACCCCAAAGAAGTAGGTGAAAAAATTGTGGTAAAAAATATCCCAAACCCTAAGCTATTTTTCTATGGTTTTATTGGTTTGGTTTGGTTTGGTTTTAATATCAGATGGGTTTTGTATCTTATTTTATGTGTGCAAAAACATGCAGAAAAATTTGACTTCATGGTTTTTTTCAGATACCACTGTTCATTAAATCAAAATACAGGTAGAAGAAACAAACATGGTACACTGAATGATGAGTCTTCTAATTATTTTTGTGTTTGCAAATAGGGCTAACAGACAACTTAATCCTTCTAATTTCATTGACTTGGACCTAAATAGTTAATCAGTGACTCTCCTAATCTGGTTTCAGGCTTGATTTTTTTTATTCTTTAATGTTATGAGATTTAGGTACTGGGTCAATTTTTACTCCTTTCCACAGACTGAAATAAAGGGCAAGTCCAGATATTTAATATGTTGTATTTTTTCATGTTTGAAAAAGCTGTATTTTGTAATTTGTGCCATTCATGTCATTCACACTGAACCATGAGGGACAAAGCATAATCCAGACACACGATGCTTTGATACGTCCCAGGCTTCAAGACCTTCAGACAAATTATTTACTCAAGTTTTTTTTTCCTGAAAATGGAGAAGTAAAACCTTCTTCACAGGATTAGCCTAATTAATAGTCAAATTTAAGAATTATTAATATTAGCCCTGTTACAACTATACTAATACTTCTGTTGCAAATTCTATCCAATTAAAAGGATTAAAATTTTCTGCAGACTACCTTTTTAGATGGCAGTGTCACTCTGGATCTGAAGGTACATATCTTAATCTGGTTCAAATACTGCAAGTTATAGAATCACCGAATAGTT
>JAOEHX010050959.1:47912-65288 GCA_025448015.1 Bolborhynchus lineola
CAACCTGTGGGAGTTGCATTCTTTCGATTCTCCATGTAGCAAACTGCGTGGCTGATTTAGGGCCTAAACCACGACAAGGAGGGTACCCCTTTCTTATCTGTTGTCTACCCTTATTTTCCCTATACTTACTTTGGGTATGTTATAGTGAGCAAACACATAGAAAATTGAGCTGTTAATGCCTCCTGCAGGCAGTGCTTTCCTTTCAGAAGGAAAGGAAACTTCCTTCTGAAAGTCTGCACTGTACTCAAAAAAAGTTTCTGTTGATTTGGCAGTGTCTTTTGATAAGGCCTGTTTACAAAGAATTTGTGTACAATACTAAAATGCTGATAGCAAGACACTTACAAAGTGATTGCTTAATTATTTTCCTTTTATTTCATTTGAACACTACTTGAAAATGAAATTGTAAGCGTATTTGTTCTTCAGGGTGTGTTCTTACCATTTTCCATGAGAACTGCTTTTTACGATACAAAACTTCAATCTAACGGTAATTCTTCAGCAACCAAGCTGCATGAGTCTTTTGTTTTCTATTATGTTAGTAATATGTAAGAGTTTTCTCTTCTGGTATTTTGGTTTGCTGATAAAATCAACCCAAAGTGAATAAGCTGTCGAGTAATATGTTATAGGGAACATTGTGCTGCCAGCAAAATAATGCTGCCCCTGTCCCTTTGTCAGTCTTGATTTACTGGCAATACAGTTAAAGTTTCTGCAAGCGAGCTGGTGTTGATACTGAAAGAAATGCAGAGAAAGGAGCAGCTTGATTTTTACTTAATTTAATGGACACACTCTACAACTGCATGAATAATGGAGATTTAGTTAGTGGTAATTCAAAAGCTGAAAGAAAAAAAATCCTTCAACAGTTTTAATACTTCTTTTTTTAAAAAAAAAAAATTGACTGCTTAACATACCTTATTTAAGATAATCAAAGCATATTCGGAGTCAAATGTATCACATATGCACAAAGAAAGTATGCTCTTTTTGCTAAGCAACTCCTGCTTTAAAAAAGAACATTTCTGAGCAGGCAGTGTAGCACACCTGTATGCAGATCTGTCCTTAATTCATACTCTGGGTTTGGTACAACTGGGCTTCTTACTGCATAAAAGCTCAACTCTGCAGCAGCAATATTAGAAAAGCACACATTGTGTGAACATAGTAACTGTTAATATCAGAAGTACAGATAAAATTATGTTGTGTCTTATGGTGTTTATTAAGGTATTCTCTCTAAATTGGATTTAGCTGCTTTTACTTTTGTGTATGTTATGTGTTTTTCATTCAAATGCAACATTTTTTTATCACCATTTATAATAAGAAAAATTAGCCTTGATAATACAGAGAAAAAAAAAAGATGTTTAAAATATTAATTCAGAAAAATAATTGCATGCTGTCATTTCACCTCTTTTTGCACTGGTTTAAGAAATTCTGTAGTTTTCAATTGAATTGTATATCTTTCATAGTTCTTCCACAATTGAGAGTATTCTTTGATGTTACATCTTCTTGACTCCATCACTAAGTTCCTTTGTAATTACCAAAATGTAACACATATTGACAGGAAAGTTGAAATACAAGCTTTTTTATCAAAAAAAGAAGAAAATAATAAAAGTTATGAAGATTAACTAAGCAATTCAAGTAATTAGAGAATTTCAAATGGCTTAGCATGAGGCAGTTTTACTGGCTTCTGCCTTTGCAGGACAAGGGGCTTTAGTGTCTCAAGAAGGGGTGTACATAAGTAAATTTTCCCTGTTTTTTCCTGAGTGCTTTTATGGAGTATATCTGAAGTTCATAGAACCTAATAAAAATTATAGCAATGAGTGGACTTCAGAAACTGCTCATCTTTAACCCTGCAGGTAATGAACCTCTAATTCAGAACGTAAAGGTCATTAGCCTTGAAACAAGTTGCAAACAAAATACCTCATAGAGTTGCATTATAGCTCATCCAGTGACAGTGTTGGAGAGATTAATTTATGCTTGAGGGACCAGAGGTTTATCTTTGTTGACGTAAAGTTTATTCTCCTGCAGTAAGTTTGGCCTCTTTGATCTCTGTCTTTACCTTGCCCATCCTATCTTATGCTCAGGAAAACTAGGAAATTACTCCTCTTTTTGTCTCTTCTTCAGCATTATTTTCTTAAAAAACATAAGAAAGAGTCCAGGAAGGGGAGAGGGCTCTTCATTACTTACTACATTCTCAGTGTAGCAGGAGACAGCCCTCAAAAACAAGGATCATCTTAAAATCTGTCTGCATTTACTCACTGTTAACTGTCATATTTACTAAAATGAATAATTTGATACCACCAGCATCACCTCAATACTTGTCTTCCTTTCCAAACGATTCATATAAATGTTTAATAGAGCATTAATTGTAACACAGAGATCTCTAAATGCTTTCTGGTGAACATCCTCATTACAAAAATTGACCATCTGCTTCAACTATTCATATCAATATCTTAACCAATTACTTATCCACTGAAGGATCTTTCATCTCATGGCTGTTTCCTTAGACGACTGATGACTGAACTTGCTAAGTGCCTCTATAAAACCAAATGACCCTACCTTGTCTATATACTCACTGACTAAATTTCATGGTGTGACCTCACAGTTAATCTTGCTCTGAGCAGGAGGTTGGACCTTCTAGGGTCCCTTCAGGCTGTGACTCCTCTAGAGAACTTCAGTAGCCTTGTGATCCGGGATATCCTGTATAGAAATCATGCTGACTATTCCTCAACAAGTGGGCAAGAGTCCACATTTTTGTTACAGTTTCTGCTAATTTGATTTGCATGTACATCAGCCTTACTGGCTTGTGGCTTCCCAGATGGGCCTTTGAAAGAATTTCCACACCACTTCCCATTCTTCAGTACTCTCATAGTTAGATGGCTTTACACATTAAAAGGGCACAACATAGCTAGAAATTGCAGCTCACTCCTATTTCCTCCACTAGTCATTCACGCTTTGACTTGGGATAAATTGTGACTACAGTTTCAAGCTGCAACTAAAATTTGAATTTGCAGACTTAATTCAGTATTGACCTTGTTTACAGCAGCTTATCTATCATCTCACTCATCCTTGGGGGTTCTTTTGTGTGTTGTTTGGGTTTTTTTGTTTATTTGTTTTTTGATTTTATTGGCTGGTTGGTTTGATTTGGGGCTTTTTCCCTATGGTGACCTATTGGTATCCCATTGCTCTTGATCTACAAACTTCCCCTGTACTAACATAAGGATTATGCTTCTGAGGAAGTCCTAAGCTCCCTTGCTTTCCTAAATTATTTGGGCATGTGTTACCTATGTTCTCTAGTACCAGAGGTGAAGTTTGACATTATCTTGCCATACAAAACTCCCATTAATATCATGTTCTGCCCAGTAACTTGTGAAATAAAGTTGGCAAGTATTATTACAAAACATTCCATTGATGACTGATGTTGGCTCAAAAAGCATAGCAAATGTCTCTGCGTAAGTCTTGATGTCTGTGTCCAAGGATGTAAAGGCATGCATAGTGCTTCTTTATCTCAGTGATTCTTTTTGCAACTCCACATTAACAGGGTAATAAGGTATTCACACCAGGATTTATTGCTGAATCTATGATATACTAACAGCACTACATGATCTGAAAACAATAAGCTTAGTAAGAAATGCTGAAAAGATCTGTTGCAAAACACATGAGTATTTCAAATAAATTTTTCTTATGATTTTTCTTGGTTGCAGAAATTTTTCTGCCAATGTTGCTATAAGTATTCATGCTCTTCTCCATCTAGGCTTCTAGGCTGTATTTATCTTAATGAATTTCCTTGCATCGTGTTTTGCTTTGAACAGACTATTCCAAAACAGAGATCACGAGATCCATGTGTACAGATCCATATGTATTACAAATGTGTGTAGGCAATTAAACTTCAGATTCAGTCAACAGGAGACAGCAGTGAGAAGACAGGAAGCAGCTGTCAGATCTAATTGTATCTTAGCATACTTCTCTGAGAATATTTTTCTATAGGACTGTAAGATTTAACCCCGTAGCACTCCTTTCAGCTTAGCATCTCTGCCCTTTTTTTCTTTTTGCTTTCATCTTCAAAATAAGTTTCAGAATGAAGCCATTTGTATTTTATAGTTAGTGAAGAAACAATGGAAAACTAAGAATAGCTAACCATAATGGCACCTCAGAAGGAAAAGATAGACCATGTACCATTGTATGTTGTTAGCACTGAAATGGAAACACAACACCCCCCTACCATGAAATTAGCTATGAAAATGGACCTTGACTTTCTAGTTCTTTAGTTCTAGTATGAACCGAACTAATGTGATTTCCTCCCTTGAAAATAAGAATAGATGCAGAAATACTCCTTAATGTGAAAAAAGTACATAGGAACAAAATGATCTGTTTCGCTCTCTTTTTTTGGCAAGCACTTACTGGCTTTGATCAACATTAGGAAACAAAATTAATAAAAGTCATTATATTTTATTGTCTATTTTATTAGATTGATGAAAACACATATTTAATCTGCTTTACATCTGGTACAATTATGTTTTTACGGAGCTCCAGGAGTGCTGTCAGGAGATGACGGAAGTACTTAGTCTTTGGCAATTTAGGAAGTGAATATTTTTATAGCCTTTTTCTCTAAACACATTTTACAGATTTTTTTCACATATTTTATTTCCAATTTTTCCAGGTTGTAGATTCAATCCTGCAATGAATTAAGCAACAGGTAAAATCCACAGAACACTTCTACATGCATACTGCTTGCAGAAAATGATTGATCTCTATTCAAAATTAAAATTGAAAATATGTTGAAAAGCTCCAGCGCATCTGGTAGCAGAATGCTCACCATGACGTAAAGGGTTTTGTACTTAGGAGGCACCCACAGGCCATATCTGTGACTGCAACGTGCTAACAAGAAAATGAGTCTGAGCTATACATCATTTTACTTAGGCCATTCAGATTTACCTTCCTAGGGTATTGCAACTTCACTTCTGTAGTAATGGACTATCATTCCATAATTCAATAAGGTCAGAGCTGCAGCTACTGTTATTCATAACTCAGATTCTTAAATAATAACTTAGGTATTTTACCTCCTGCCTTTCTGTTGTTTCAGTACTAGGAAAAAGCAAAACAACAACATAGAAAATTCCAAAGAAGCAGGAACTTCTATCAGCCCACAATTTTATTTTAGAGCCTTGAATATAAGCCATTACAATTTTTAATATCTGAGAACTTGAATTTGATTTGTTTTCTTGTCTATAAGTCCAACAGTTCTAAAGGAAAAACAATGTATTTTTTTGAAGGTAAAAGATTTAGTACTTTCATAATTTAAACAATTGTGGAAAATTGCAGAGAGTATAGGATAAAATTTTGGCATGTTCTTTTTCATAAATGCTATTATGAAAATGTACCAAGATGAAAAAGAAAAATTAAGGTTACCCTTGTAACTGGAATGATAGCAATAAATGTGAAGATCTCCTCTTGTTAAAAAGCCTGCAAGTTAAAGTTTTTGCCTTGGGCAGGGGCAGGGAGATTAGCTTATTTTGGGATGTCCAAGTCAATTTAACAGTCATACTGAAGTCATGCAGTTGAATACTTATATCAGTTCTCTGGTGTGGAGGCTGATAAGCAATGAGCATCTATAAACTTTAATGGACTATTCCTACCGGATAGTATTCTCTTTAAGTACCCAAAATTGGCTCCAGTCCCACAGTGTTGAATTACACTTGCTTCTGTTTTTAATTAATGCTCTTAAGCTTTTAACTCAAATGCTACTTCCAGTTGTCCAGGCACAATGAATTGAACTGAAGTTAATTTATTCAAACTGAGCTAAGTGGCATAATAAGAAGCATAGTCTTTTCACCTCGCCAAATGTGAATTATCTTCCAAATCTCTTTATTGTTGCCTTCTAGTCTGCATTTTGTAGAACTAAACACAACTGTTGCAAATAGCAGTTTTTTCTGGCAAGTAAAGATATTTATTCTTGTCCTACTCATTGTTAGGCAGAGGTACTAATGTATTTGGGATATCTGAGCATCTAAATAAATGATTTAAAATGACAAATATCTGAAAGCATACAATTTTAATTTCAACTAGCGAAAGCTGTGTTTGCTTGAAATCACAGGAGTTTTCCACTAAAAAAAAAAAAAAGGAAGAAATCAAAATTTTCTTTGAAATGCAGTCACTTGTTTATTTTGATAGGAAGTTATAAAAAATATTTTCAAAATGCTTGTACTATATACCATGACTATATTATATAACATATATTAACAAATGTGTGGGGTTTGGTTTTAGTTTCTGGGTTTTTTTAATTAGCAACCTCCCTCCTCCCACCCCCTCCCCATTTAAAACATGAGATAATGCAAAAATATTTTGGAATATAATATCTCATGGAAAAAATCAAGAATTTGTCTCTTCCATGTCCTCAAGGTAACATCTAGATTAAGGTGGGTTTTTATGATCTTTGTTACTGAATGTTTACATACCTGTTTAAGACCCATTTCAGAGCTTTGGTCTGAACCTCTTTCATTGGGAAAAACCATCTTCCTTTATATTTTGAACTGGCTACTGTGTTTTTATCCCTATTTCAATAAATTTCTTTAACAAATATTGTTTGCAAAATAAACCCAGAAGAAATAATTAATAATTGTCTTATCTCTCTTATGTATTTAAGAAATCATTGGGCTAAACTTAAGAATGTTCACATTGTACCAAATAGTTGCCTGAGTGAAAAATATTTTTCAAAAAGAGTCAAAATTCATTTTTTTAAGCAAGTAAGACTATAAGATTAAGCAAGGTACAGGGTGCTCCTTGTTTTCATTGTCAGTAAGAGAAAATGTAAGTATATACATTTTTCTAGTGCACTGTCTCTGTCATGAGTCTTGTTGCACATTTTTTTTGCAAAATATAAGTGCTTTTTAGCATCAGAAATGCCACCAGTAGACTCTTATCTACAGATTTTCCTTCTCCTGGATAAATTCAGTGTATTGACTGTTTGAAATTTTTCAATGTACAACCTTATTTTTTTCCCTATACTTCAAATAACTCATTTTCTTCTAAACCCTTTTGAATATTTTTGCATCTTTTTTAAGTCTGAATACTGAAACTGGTGACAGTACTTCCATATATGCATATCAAATATGTAAATTACATGAAGTCTTACACTTGCTTCTTGCTTTATTGTTTTCAGATTGTTCCAAGACTGCCTTTATTTGCCTAGCCACATGAACAGTATGAGCTGTCTTTACTAGAACATGTCACTGAGAAGCCTGTTTAATTATTTGTGAACACCTTCTACTCTCACCTTTTCAAAGGCACATTTATATTACTTATAATGTAAATCTGGTCTATGTATATTCTTTTTTGACGGATGACTTTACCTGTAGCTAAATTGAAATAAAGTTTTATACACCGTACTGTCTATTCTGTCTTAATAAAATATACACGATGATGACTTTTCCATGAACTTCAGAAAGAAAGCAAGAAAGCATAACTTACTGTGAACAGTGGCACCATTGATTTAATAATTATTTTTTAGAAAATTATATTCATATGATTGTAATTCCTGTGCTTTCCCTAGTAGATCCTGAGGAGAAATAAGTGCTTAACAAGACACTTCCTAGCTATAGGTTTTGGATCTGGTAACAGACATCGGACAGAACAGTTTTAGGTATAAACAATTTATCTCTAAATAGCAATATAGTAATAAGCACAAGTCAATAGTACAATTATCCAGGTCATTTCAGTAGTACAACTATTGGGGTCAAAAGGACAGCAAATCCAGCAATTCACAAATAGTGGGCTAAACTTCTCCACAGTGATAAGGCAGGCTAGCAGGAAGTATCATCTTGGGATGAGTGACTTGGACCAGCCAACAGGCTCAGGACATTAAAAATTTCCTGGTCTGACTGCCCTCTTTCGCTGAGTTGTGGAAGTGCTGTCTGGACTTGCTGACCAGTCATCATATAACCATAGAATACCAGGTTGGAATGGACCTCAACCATTTGATCCAAACTTCTTAGGCAAAACATGGCATAGACTACATGTCCCAGCAACCTGTCCAGCCAAATCTTAAAGGTGTCCAGTGCTGGGAAATCCGCCACTTCCCTGATGAGATTATTCCAGTGGCTGGAATTCTCATTGTGAAAAATTTTGCTCTTGTGTTTAGTCGTATCTTCATAGGAGTAGCTTGTGCCCATTACCTCTCATCTTTTCCATGTGACTTCTTGTAAAAAGGGAATATTTGTCTTCTTTGTAGTCACCTTTTAAAAACTGGAAAGTCATATCCCACCTGTCTTCCCCCTCTCTGCCTGTTCTTTTCTTAGTGCGCATGGTCCCTGGAAATACTGCATAAAGCTAGACCCTAAGAAGTACAGGACGGAATGCCACACATACAGCTCAACACTACAACATGAATGAAGAGTCCAATTTATACAAAAATCTGGATAGAAGTACAGGATGTATATGGAAAAAAATATTATGTACTATGGCTCTGGGTCAAGGCTCTTGGAAGTGGAATAGGTGGCTGCAAGCTTATCAAACTACTATTCCACAGTCCATGGTGTTCATTTTGACCTACAAAACCTAAATGATTAGCAAGAAATCACTTAGGTGAATATAAGATTCCCTTCCTCCATAAGTACTACTACTATGGATCAGAAACAGGCTCCAACCTGACTAATAGTGAAAGAGGTGAGGATGAAGGGGAAGAGTTAAAGGTTCATGGCTAATTAGTTTTAGTATTTCACTAAACAGTACTTTTCATGATATCTTCTTCATCTTCAAATAAAGTGGGCTGGCTAGAAGCATTTTTGACATTTTTGTTATGTAAATAGCTTTGAACATTTAAAAAAACATCTGAATGTTGGACTGTAACTCTTTCATCACAAAAATTATTCAGATTTCCTATAATTTTTATATTTGTTACTGCTAAAGGTACCATTTTTACCTGTTAATATTCACTCCAGTAGCTTTATTTTTTGTGAAATTTTTTTTTAATCCATGCTTCTTTTTTGTGATAATAATAATTTATTGAATATAAAGGTCTATGATATTGCATTTGTACTCTTAAAGAAAGAGTCAAAATTGTCCAGTTAAATATGTTCTTCCTGAACCACACATTGTTTTTTAGCCATTTATCTTTATGTAAACTGTAGATACAAGACAGATATAACTGATAATTATTTATAAAATAATGTTTTCTCTTAATACTTAAATAATTAATTTTTTTTGATGTTTTATATAGATGACTTGGTAGTGACTAGAAAATAGTTCAGATGATATACTATTATCTCGGATATAATTTTAGAAGTCTTTTGCAATTTGACACTCAATTGCTTTTCAATTCTTTTTAGTGCCACACTTCCTTATACTGAACATCATTATTTTATCCTCTGATGACATGATTATCTCATTTTAGACTAAGCTTCAGCAACTGTTTAACAATAGCAAATAAACCCTAATGCAAATTGCATTTAATGAAAAGAAATAAAATAGAGCTCTTGGAGTGTGAATTTAATTTATAAGAAGCCATTTAATCAGCAAGAAATATTTACCTGGCAATATATTTCTATATATTAAAAATCTCGACATATGGTCTAATACTCAAGCAGAGCTTTTGCTGTATAGATAAAATCTTGACAGACTGCTTCTTTTCTGCCTTAGAAAGAATTATCTGTGGCAAATGTAATTTATTTTAGTATAATTTGTGGCTGGTCTCTTCTCCCAAGTAACAAGGGATAGAACAAGAGAAAACAGCCTCAAGATGCACCAGGAGAGGTTGAGACTGGATATTAGGAAAAATTTCTCCACGGAAAGGGTAGTCAGGCACTGGAACAGGCTGCCCAGGGAAGTGGTGGAATTGCCATCTCTGGAACTGTTCAAAACCATGTAGATGAGACCCTTGGTGATATAGCTTAGTAGTAGTCTTGGTAGTTCTGGGGTAACAGTTGGACTTGATTAAAGGTCATTTCAACCTAGTTGATTTTATAATTTTATGATTCTAAGTTACAGGTACTTTCTTTTGATAGCAACTTCTCAGCTATGTCAGATTGTAGAGAAGAAGAAAATGTGTTAGGTTTAAGAGACTAGATTTGTGTCTTTACTGTTTCATGACTATTGGACATGGAAGAGCTATGAATGTCACCTAATCTTAAGAAATCACCTTGAAAGTAGTTTGACCTGAACAATAGCAATTTTTTAAATAATATCAAGTAAAAATTTTTGCATACTTGGTTTCATCCCATTATGTTTAGCTGTTGGGCCCTGAAATAATGACATAATTAATAGCGTGGATCAGTCTTCTATCTTGCACATTTGATTTGGGAATATTTTACTTCATTTACTTATTTTAATTACAAATATCTCAACAGCCACTCCATTAAGAACATTCTTCAGCATTCTTTACATCTCATTGCATTTACCTATGATGTCTGTTCAATGTTATTTAAGACCCAGCTTAAAAATATTGATTCATCCACAAATTAGTGTATAGCAAATGGATAAGCATGTACAGCAATAGTCTTAGTTAAGTTGTATTAAAATAACATGTAGAATCTTTGTGATTCTCCATAATTTAGAAATCAAAAAGGTAGGACAATAGCCATTGAGGCCAATTAATTTTTATGGGCTCTGGCACAGGGAAACTTATTGAACATTTTGACATATAAGTTTTGTAGATCTTTTAATTACCACATGATTACGTAGATTCTTCCCTGAGTTAGTCTATCAAACTGTATGCTTACCAACTGAAGCACAAAAAAGATTATCGTAATTGTTCATAATTAAATATACTTTTTTTTTTTTGAAAAGTCATTGGGATTTGCTATAAATGTTAGACTATTCTGGTGGTAAATATGAGGCTTCTCTTTCAACACCTAGAAGAAGAGATTTCGTTGTCTAATATATTTCCTGAACTATATCCCTCCTCCTCTTGTTGACCTCATACTATATACCTTAGAAATGAGGAACAAGATTGATGTAGTAATATTCAAGCCTTCATATGCCAGTTGCAGGGTTGAATAGCTGTGTGGATACAGCTTTATGGGGTGAAATGTGTGGATATTCATATTGAATTCCAAAATTGCTGTACTCAGTAATTTCCTTTTAATAAGAATCTCTTTAAAAATTAGACATTCCAGATACATTTTCAACTTATTGAAACTTCATTGTTAATATCTTATTTGGCAAGTACTCCAAAATATTTAATATATATTTCAGAAATCAGTCAATACTATTATTGACTGCTTTTACAATGGCCTTCTATTTTATCTGCACAGAACTCCTATAAACTAAGCTACTTAAAAACTCAATTTTGCAATCACTACTGTGCATGTCAGATATAAAATGCAGGACAACATTTTGAAAGAGAATGAAGACAATCTTCAGAGGGCAACTAAACATAATTCAGATAGGTAGTTTTTTCAAAGCAAGCATTAGGCTTTAAAGTTTATTGTGAAAGTTTGGGATGCCTTTTTAAATAGCTCTCAAAACTATGTACTTATCTGTATGTTGTTTGGCAAGGTTTAGTTTCAGAACCTAGTAGATTAGTTTCAAAACCTAGTAGATTAGTTCCATGCAGACATACTCAACTATGGTATGAACGGACTTTTTATCTCTTCTACTGTTGACCCAATCTAAATAATGAAATTTAAGTCAAGAATGTGCCAGAAATGTTCTGTCAGGTAGTGTGATTGTACATCTCTGCCAGCCTGCTCCATGAAATAGATTTCTAGAAAATGTACTTCTGGTATCTTATTCTGAAATATTTTTCAGCAAAGGAGGCATTTCAGACAAATAATTTTCCTTTGGTTTTCTGTTTCAGCTCTTGAAATAATATTTTTCAAATAGAATTTCAATTTTTCATTCTTTATTCTGAATATAAATGTGTATATTTATATTTATATTTATATTTATATTTATATTTATATTTATATTTATATTTATATTTATATAAAATGTGCTGGTCACATAACATGAGCCAAAACACTTCTAACTTTAAAGCTCAGGGGAAAATTGTAGAGAGAAAAATTGGCTCAAAAAATGATGCAACCTATATGAAAGGAATGATTACAAGTGAATAATTAAAAACCATCAATCATTGCAGAAAAATTAGGATAGTATTTCATCTGGGTTCTCCTTCTTGATCTCTGTATTCAGTTCTAACGATAGGTATTTATCTTCCTTAATTTTATGACAGGCATAGATAAGTGGTTTGAAAATACAAAGAGCATTTCTAATCAGAAGGCATCTATACAGGTTCTGCTTCCTAATTTCATCAGCAAAAGAATACTTTATTTTAACAAATAGTTGTCAGAATTATCCCCTTTAAGAGCAGGTATATTTCTTGGTAAGCTGAAGTAGGCTAATTAAAAAATGACTGAAACAAAATTTATAGCAACAAAGTACCAAGTTTTTAATTTTTGTCAAATGAGATTTGAAGATCCTTGTTGTGATTTAAGCCCAGCCGTAACTCAGTACCATGCAGCTGCTCTCTCACTTCTCCTCCTCCTTCTCCCCCCGGCTCCTGGAGGGATGGGGAGGCCAATTGGAAGAGCGTAACTCCTGCATGTTGAGATAATAACAGTCCAGTAATTAAGGCATAACACAAACTACTACTGCTAACACCAATAATAATAAGGGAAATAACAAGGAAAGAGAATAGAACCACTCACCACCTGCCAACTGATACCCACCCCGACCCAAGCAGTGACCTAACCCTTCCTGATCTCTGCCCTCCATTTTCACATCCTGGGCATGACATGCTGTGGTATGGAATACCTCTTTAGTTAGTTTGGGTCAGGTGTCCTGTCTCTGCTTCCTCCCGGCTTCCCCTCCTCCATAGCAGAGAATGAGACTCAGAAAGTCCTTGGTCAGAGTAAACATTACTGAGCAGCAACTAAAAACATTGGTGTTATCAGCTTTGTTCCCAGGTCAAAAGTCAAAAACCCTCAGCACTGCACCAGCTACTAAGAAGGCGGAAAAATGACTGCAACTGCTGAACTCAGGACAATCCTCCTGTTTCTTATGCTACAGATGCAGTGAAAAAGTTCTCAAACATCTTCATTACTGAGTAGAGTATCTTCATTACTGGTACTGGCTAGATTTTATCAAAACACATGATGAGATGTTAAATTCTTTGGAATTAAAACCTGGGAAATAATGAGTGCAGAAGTAGCAATGGCTACCATGTCTGAAATTGCCTAACACTTCCTGACACTATGTTTGTGGGCAACACTTTTTTGTGCTAATGCTGTTTTCAGGGTGGCATTTTATATCTCTGCTGTGTTTGAACACAAGGAATATGTGGGACTTCCCACCTATGTATTTCCTTCACTTTCTTCTCATATAATATTGTTTAGTTTCTATAATAAGTCTGTCCTAGATAGACCAAAAATTCATCCTTAATGTCTAAATTTAGTTTTCAGCAAATTCTAGCAAACTGTCTAATGTAAAATGTCAGCAATATTTCTAAGGGATAGTATTACTGACCTAACCTTTAAGCAAATTTTAAGTTAGGTCTAAAACTGACAAATGTGAAATAGCCTTTTTTTATTATAAAGTGATTTTTTTTTTTTTTTTCCATGCAACTGTGTATCTTCTAGTCGGCATTTCTCATAGACAACTCATCTATATTCTAGCAGAAAAGATCTGTTTTAACAAAATACAGCCCCAGAGGGTTTTATGGTTTGGGAGGGGTTTTGTATTTGGTGTTGTTTGATAGTTTTGGGTATTTTGGGGGGACAGTGGCTGTTTGTTTGTATTCTTCAATCAACTGTTATTTCTTTTGCAGAGACTGTGATGTAGAAAAAATGACAAGTTACAAATTGTGTTCTGTTAAAGTTTATTAATTGAATAATCTATTCCTAATAATTGGTGGCTGAATCACTGTTTAAATGGTTTTATTTAGCCATTTATATCAAACATTTACATGTCTGCCAATACAAATTCCCCATGCATTCTATTCCAAGAATAGCCATGTCATTCAACTGATTTTGGTAACTTCTTAGTTACCTGAATGCAGTTAACTGAGAAACTATAAAATTCAGTAACTCAGTTCAGTTAACTGAGTTAATTTTTATAGTTTCTATGGTAACTACAACATTGACACTAAAGGTAATCTCATACTTGCACAAAATGAACCCTTTTACTTTTTTTATACCTTATTTTAATTAGTTGCTGTGGTATCAAGTAGAATGAAATTATATAACTGCATAGAAAGTTGCATAATATATTTAATTATAAAGTCTCTGTATAAATAGTGATTGAGCAACATAAATCCCTCTCTGCATAACTTCCATCACTGCTTCCAAGCAGTTTCCAGACCCCATTCACCACCAGAAATGAATCCTTGCATTCACATTTGCAATTCCTGCATGACACATTTCTGTACCTATATTTCTAGGAGTCCAATATTCATTTTGTGAACCAAGTAATCTCAGAGCAACTATAAAGGTAAAACTAAGCCATCACTATCTGCAGGAATGTATCCTGACAGATAATCAGCTAAGGATAAAACCCACTTCGCTTCCAGAGCAGAATATTTATCATAAAATAGTTCAATCTCGGATCTCTTGGTCTTAATTCTCAAGGAAACCAAAACTGCTTACAAAAGTAAACCTTGGAATTAAAATTCATAGCTCTACTGGGCACCAAAACACACAACTTCAGTAAAGATAATGGTTTTGCCACACACTGTCATAGTCATCACTGAATCTGAAGCCCATTAATTTCATTGTGTTCCATAGTTTATGAACTAATTCTGTTTCCCTTAAGAGATAACTTCTTATCAACTTCCCTTTGCTAACAGGCATAGGTATATCAAGTATCTTTTTTTCAGAGATGATAACCTAAAGAATGCATATTCCTGTAAACCTCTGTTAACCTACGATTTGCAGTAGGTACCTAGGTTTAAAACCTGAATCTATCATAAACTTGAGGAAGAATTATTGTTCCTGAAAGCCTGACTAATTTTTCCAGCTATGTTTGCTGGTATAATATAAAGTATCTCTGATGAGAAGTCTTGTCCTGCTTTTTTTCCTTGTCCAGACTTTCTACAAAATAACAGAAAGCAGTGTTCAGAGGCAGATTGAAAAGTCAGATATATAGTTGGAAAGATAAAGATACATATGGACAGAGAGAGGGGGGGGAGATTGAGAGAGAGAGATTACATACTTATTCTGGAGCATTCTAATACCATTGTTCTTGGCAGTGGCAATTTTACATACTACTTGTGGCTGGTTGCACAATCAGGAAAGATGCATGAAGATTATGTTGCAGATGAGAGTGTTCGTTATGTTTGTGTGGCAAAGTTTTAGTAGCAGGGGGCTACAGGTGTAGCTTGCTGCCAGAAGTTTCCACTATGTCCAATAGCAGCAATGCCAGCCAGCTCCAAGAGGGACCAGTTCTGCGATAATGTATTTAAGAAAGTGAAAAAAATTACTGCACAGGAGCAATTGCAGCTGGAGAAAGGAGTGAGAATATGTGAGAGAAACAGCTCTGCAGACACAAAGGTCAGTGAAGAAGGATGTGCTCCTGGTGCTGGAACAGATTCTCCTGCAGCCAGTGGTGAAGACCATGGTGAGGCAGGCTGTTACCCTGTACCCCATGTAGATTCATACTGAAGCAGATATCCACCTGCAGCCCATGAAGGGCATCATGCCAGAGCAGGAAGATGCCTGAAGGAGGCTGTGACCTCATGGGAAGCCTGTGCTGGAGAAGGCTTCTGTCAGGACTTCTGGACCTGTGGATAAAGAAGATCCCATATTGGAACTTGAGCATTTTTACTGGCAAGAATTGTGACCCTGCAGGGGTTCCATGCTACAGCAGCCTGTTTCTGAAGGACTGCACCCCATAGAAGGAACCCACACTGGAGCACTTTCTGAACTGTAGCCCGTGGGAAGTACTTACATTAGAGAAGTTAACGAAGAACCATTTCCCGTGGGAGGGACCTCATGGTGGAGCAGGGGAAGAATATGAGGAGCACTCCTCTGAGGAGGAAGCAGTGGCAGAGGCAATGTGTGATGAACTGACCACAAGTCCCATTCCCCATCCCCCTTCACCATTATGGAGGAGGAGGTAGAGAATTCTGGAGTCAGGTTGAAGCTGAGAAGAAGGAAGTGGGGGAAAGATGTTTTAAGATTTAGGTTTTATTTCTTATTATCCTACTCTGATTTGATTGACAATAAATTAATATTCTCCAAGTCAAGTCTTTTTTGCCCATTATGGTAACTGGCAAATGATCGCCCTATCTTGACACACAAGCCTTTCCTTATATTTTCTCTGCCCTTTCCAGCTGAGGAGGGGAGTGATAGAGCAGCTTTGGCTGCCACCTGGCCTCTAGCCAGGGTCAACCCACGACAAAGTGTCAGGAAGATACCAGGAGATATACTTGTCATGAAAAAATACAGTAAACTCCAAATACTTGATAATGTTTTAAAATTAAAACCTGGCACTATTTTGGGGATTACAAATCTTCCCAGGCATGTTTTTCTTGCTTATCTGTGTTATGGATTTACATAATTCCAGTTCTAATAAAGAGGCAATTTGCTGTCAGTATTTTCCAAAAAGCTAATTTTGCTTGCAGTAGATACATCAGTGTACATGGAACAGATCTTAAGCATTAGGACTGAATGCACCCTGCATATGAAATCCCACATGTCAGGTCTTTGGCAAGGTCAGCAAAGGCTTACAGAGCTTCAGTGTATTAAGTAACCTGTCCAGAACCTCAGCCTTAGACCTGGCTTTTTCTTAAAACATGATTCTCTCCAGTTACTGATGTAAACAGTGTGGGATATCAATTGATACTTGCTGAGTAAAAGACTTTACAAAAAAAATATATATATACCAGCTAATATCCCACACCTTATTAAGAGTACATATTCAAACTTCTATACTAGATAATAAGAAAGTAACTTGCCTAGCTGTGTGTGAAGTAAAATATCAGATGTCTGGCTCAGTGTTCTGCCTGGCTGTCACACCTTCTTTCTCAGACTGCAAAAGCTGGGGATAGGACGAAAGCACTAATGCTTGTTTTAAGTTGTAATAGTTTTGGGCTTACTAATGGTCTTTTTATTAAAGGGAAAATGAAGTTAATGATTGCTGAGTTAGGGATTAGCCTGACTTGGTTATAGGAATGTATCTCATGGGATATATATATATCCCTTAGTTACAGGGATGTATCTGAAATTCTCTCACAGATTTTTTCCCTAGCTACTCGGGTGTAAAAGTGTCTAGTTCTACCCTACAGTAAAACATTTCAGATCAAGTACCTTTTTTAGCCTGTTAAGAAATTTGAACTGAAGGAATGGACTTAGCAAAATAAATGCTATTGTCTTAAAAATAAATGGTGTCGTGGTTTAGGCTGTAAATCAGCCACGCAGTTTGCTACATGGAGAATCAAAAGAATGCAACTCCCACAGGTTG
>JAOEHX010050960.1:0-24733 GCA_025448015.1 Bolborhynchus lineola
AATAATGGGAATCCTGTGAATTTTTTGTCTTCTGAGATCTGCATCCCAAATGCAACATGAAATTTCACTTGGGAAGAGGCCACAGGCTGGCACCACAGTGAAATTCATTTGCCTTATGATGCCCCAGAGTTCCAGCCCACAATCCAAGCAAAGCAAGGAAGTGAGCTCAGATTTCACAATCAGGTGCGCATACGTGATAAAAAGTCTCTACATGGCTGTATGTGGTATTTCACAATCAGGTGCACATATGTGATAAAAAAGTCTCTACATGGCTGTATGTGGTATGAGCCTTTATTAAAGCTTGTGTTTTCAGCTACCAAATCTTACAGCGATATTCTCTATGTTTATGTTTTGTGCGTTAATATGGCCTCACTGTCTGCAATATCCGAGTACTCAGACTTTCATTTTTTCTTTACTATCCCACCTCCATTCCCAGATGGCAGGAGAATTGTACCCATGGCATTTTAAACTGAGGAGCTGAGAAACAGTGAGTACATGCCACTTGCTGAAGGGCATGGAGAAAAGTTGTGACACCAAACCCAGTTTCATAGCTCCCCCAAAAAGAAACATTTTGTGTTTCCTACACCTTCAGTGCTTCAATTTAAAGAGAAACTCCTTTGGAAAATGAAAAAATATCAATTCTGAAAAAGTTACAGAATATTCATTCTGTCTTTCACCACATACCAGTCACTAAACGAATCTATGCTAATCAAATGCGTCACCCATTGTGACTCATTCTCCCACACGATGACTTTTCTATCCCTTTCCCAAAATAGAGTGTAAGAACAGTACACTGCAGAAAGGTAGGCATGAGAGAAGTATACCACTGCTCTCCAAAAGGTCACACATACCAGATACAAGCTTCCCTTAGATAATGAAGCACCTTTCTAAGGCCACTCAGTCCAACTTGGATATCCACCTTGGTCAGCTCAGACTAAATTCACTCTTAGTGTCATGAATTAAAGACCATGTAACTTTTCTTACATACTACCGTGATTGAAAAAATCTCCCATCAATTGCCTAGTCATTATATTAATACCTATTTATCACATCACCTGTCAGGTTGATTTGTGGTGGATTTTTGAGACAAAAAAAAAGAACATTTACCATACTTGCAACACTAAAGGAATAGCATTTGTAACCTCTGTCTCCCATAAATAAAATCCCTGGGGTTTTAACTCAACCAATACAGTGACACTGTGCAAATTAAATCAATATTTGCTCTAATTATAAACTTAAACAGAGAGATGAGATGGTAATCTGATATGGCATTCCCAGCCTCATATTTGAATAATTCACAAAATTTCCAGATCCGTTTTACATACTTATTTATATTTATTTATTTTATGATTAAGAGGACTTTACACCCCAATCACTACAGGGGCTGCCATGACTACATAAATTTGTCATCCCACAGAAAACAGTAAGACTGCTTTTAGCGATTATTATCTCCTCAAATCACCCTCCTCCTCCCCAAAACCCCAGCTTTTCTCAACTGCATTTTTGATATTTACAGTTGATGGACATCTCTCACATAAATTTTCTACTGCACTATCCTTTGTCTAGGGAACACAGAACTGAAAGTACATGTCCAGCCCCGTGAGAAAAATTCAGCCATGGATGCTCTTCAAAATAATGGGATCAGCACAAGGAGACCATGTCAGCAAGGTTGAAAACTCTATTTCTCTGCCATGAGTGGAATATATGCTGGTTAATTCCCATTTGCTATTGACATAAAGTCCAGGATTTCACCATTTAAAATCTATTGAAAAATCTCTGCCAAATTGCAGTAGCCAGCCCAGACATTCCACTGCCTGTTAAAGGACAAGTGGCCTGTAACAAGAATATCTGCAGTTACATTTAATTGCTATCACAAAGTCTCCCTTACAAGATTTTTAGATGGCTTTAGCTAGATGAGTTCCCAAAAGGAAATATATTGTATGAAAATATGTCCAGATATACAACTTTATCTCATATAATACAAAGCAGAGCTGGAAAGGTTTAATTAGGTCATCTAAATCATTCTTCAAATCCTCTATTACAGGACTGTCCTCTTCAATATATTTACTAGCTTTGTCCATATTTATACTAAACAGCTCAGGCAATGAGCTTTCATCAGGTTTTGTCTACTAAAGAGATAGGCACATGATTAATGTTCAAGCACATAAGTAGCCTTTCCAAGTGAAAAGCAAGAACTCCTTGAAATTAACGGTAAACTGAAGCTTGTGCAGAATATGCAGGACTTATTCTACCAATGCCAAGCCTTTTGTAGAGTGTATGAAATTCACTATTCACTATTGCTTGGAAAAAAGACAAAAAGACCAGGAGTACGTCTCGACTGTTTAAGGTATGCCCATGCAGCTACACCTATGAGACAGGTAGCACCCGAAGTCCCCAACAGGATTGTATAGTTCATGGTCCAACCAGCCTCACGTTTCCAGTATCATAAGTGGACAAGATAGCTAGCTTGAGAGTGAGTGTTGCACTGTAAAATTTCCTAGATTCCTTCAAATGCTTATTACTTTCTCTGGGATCTTAAGAGAAGTCAATCCAGACAAGGGATGTGTAACTCCTAATCTTTATCTATTAATGTATATGGAAGGGAAAAGGTGACCTTCTCTCACTACCACAATAAAAGGGATGACAGACAGCCTACTAGCACAGAGGGATACTGGTTTTTAATGTCCTCGAAACCTACAACATCTAACCCCACACACAACATGAAAGATTTACTGAAAAAAATAAAGTCAATACCAACTGTAGGAAGTTGAATTTTTCAGGAAAATAAGGGTATAGACAGCTCCCTCCAGAAACGTGTCGTTCATTTTTTCACCTCTGCATGTTACACATACACATATAAATAACGGTCAACCACCCATAAGTAAAACATCAGTGTTCATAAGCACAAGACAGAAATAAGAAAGTAAACCATTCACATTTCTTAAGCAGCATTAACTCACCGATAGTTTACAACCAGGTTTATATAAAAGTCTGGAGCAAATGCTCTAAGGCAAGGTGACAGGATAGGTAACATAATCCAAGGACCCACTCTTGAATAGCCTACAATCAGGTCTTTCCAAAGTGCTGGAGCTTGGTATTGTTCATGTTTTCACAATGCCACAGTGTAAACCTACAAAAGTTGGGCCACAGCTGGGTGAACATTATGGGACAATATGTTCCTAATTCTATATTTAGTTTGCAGCATTCCCTTCCCACATCCCTCTTTGAGGACACGCTGCATTTCATTATGATCCTACATCCTCCCTCATGCTGAGTGTTACCATTTCAAATTGTTTCTAAATTTGCAAGCGCAAGAGGAGAAGAAAGAAAACTACGGAAATGCAGGTAGCAATGGTATGAGTGATATGCCATAAGCGAAACCCAGCTGGTCTGGAGACACCTCTGTCAGCTGGAGTTTTCCATTCTTTACTTCCATGCATCCATACTATCCTGCTTATTACTATGGCTGGATGAGTCTTGTCAGATCTCTCCTGTGTTTTTTCCAACTTTCTTGTTCAAAGGTTTTGCCCAAAATTTTGTCAAGTCTGAAAGAAAATGGGAAGGTGGGAGGATATGAAGAATGAAATTATTATCCTGCAACCTTAACCTTAGAACTTGCTGCCACAAAGATGGTAATAGACAGATTATTCACAGAGACAAGACCCATTTCACAGTCATTCAAACAACTGGACACATGTATTAAAACCACAAGAAATACCTGGACATAGGCCCTGCAAGAACGCTCCCTTTTCTGAAGCTGAGTCCATAAAGACAGCAGATTAAAGACGGAATAGAAAAAACAAGTTAGTGACAGAACAAGGGAAAAAAATTGAAGAAAACGCCTATGAAAAAAAACTCATTTGTCTCTTAAACAGCTCCTGAAAATCAACCATACCAAAGGAAGCATGCGAATTAGACAGCAGTGCAAGGCTGGAAGGACTGGCTCTAGAAATACGTTAGTCCTTTTTCAGTGAAGTAAAGCACAAACTGGCAACTTTTCAAGAGCAACTGTTAGATGGTAGGAAACACTGAAGCCAAGTAGAGATGTCCAAGAGATGATGTTTTCCTTAATATCTTGGAGATCACATATGATATTTACATGTCAAAAAAGGCTGGAAAGGATGGGGCTGATGGTTATTTACATAAGGAGCATGGGCTCTGCAGTCAGACAAGTGCGGATGGCACAGTGAGGTATAACCAAACTTTGGATGAGCAGGATCAATTCCAGTGAACACAATGTATGCAGGACTGCATCCTGACATAGGATGGACTTCTATGGACCCATCCTGATACACCTTCTCAGGTCTGTGGCTCAAGGCAAAACCTATAACTCTCCAGCTTCATTGCTGTGAGCTGCTTAAAGCTAGCTCAGGCAAATATCAAGTGTGGTAACACATCACACCAGAGGACAGAGCATTGCCCAGGGCTCCCGCTAGCAGTAAGGGTCACTGAATAGGAGATAACAACGAAATGGGAATCTGATCCAGTATTTCTTATTGAGGACATTCTCTCCCCTTTGGATTAAACTGCTTCTCCAGGAATGCATTTTCCAATCCTCTCATGCTAGTTGTGCTTTCTTTTGTAATTCTTATGTAATTCTAAATAGTTTCTATGCTGAACAGCTTTTCCACAAGGAATCCCACCTTTTTCATAGGAGCATGTTTAGGCCTGTACTGTGATGTGCACTTGAGAGCCTCCTGCCTCATAACTGCACTTCAGTGTGTCATGAAATTCCAACAATCATTTATTTATCTCTCTAGGACTTTGCAGGCAGTCTGCAGCAATGAGCTAGAATTGGTGAGCTCTGCCCTGGTAGAACTAAACCTTGCAAAATCAGGCTGCTCAGTGCCACTGGCCTGGCTATGTTTGTTTCTGCTGGTGTGACTGGGTTGGAAATTGTACATCAATAGATATTCAGGGCAACTTGTGTTCTCAGCTCACAGCAGTGCAATCTTTTTAGTACAGCTGAGAGCCAAATTTGTCCCTGAGAGTTTTGAGGCTCTCAAATAAACAAAATACACCCAGGTATCACACAATGCCTAATTTCAATTTCTAATTCATCAATTTGTAACAGTAGAAACTTTCCTTTGGGTAAACCTGGCCAGTACTAAGACTTTACAGAAACAAATGGAGATCAAAGAAAACCTTGCTGGCTGAAAATTACAGAGCTATCCACTTGGGGGTCTTGCTAGTCTGCAATAAAACAATTATTACCTTAATTAAGCCTGATCCAGGGGAAAGCATAAAGCTTTTAGTGACAGAAAAGTGGCTCCTGCAAGATGATGGCTTTTAAAAATTCTGATTATGCCAGTTTATTTCAATTCATTGTACATCAGCTTAAAAATAAAAAAACAAAAAAAAAAAAAAAGAAAAAACAAACAAAAAAACCCCACAGTACAAACCAGCACAGGTGATTACTGTCAGATTCCCAGTACATTTTCTTTAATGATTAAAAGAATATTTAATGGTTAGAGCTTACTTTATTTCTTCTTTCTGACTAAACAACACTCTTTGCAAATGACTTTTTCCCTTTTATTTTGAAAATACTCTTGATCAGTGAAGAGGAAAATGGAGGAGTAACTCTGCTGCCTTTTGTTTGCCCAATACTACTTCCAAGTTGAATTCATGCATTCTTAAATGAACACAGAGCAGTTGCTCTTCTAAAGAATTAAGTGGGGAATGAGAGCAAGTAAATTACTGGGCCTGTCATTTGGATCACTGACTCGCATCGCTGTTTTGCAGGACTCCACATGGTCCAGAATTTTAATGTGGAATGCAATTGATTTGTATGAGCTGCTTGTGCACACATGATGGCAGGGGGGGAAAACCTGCAAGGGGGATTCCAGTAGTGACAGCTGAGTTGAGGAGTGCTCTCCTTTGTCCAGACTTCCCCTCCCCTCAGTAACTTATACCTGCCCCTGTGATAAAACCCCATTTCATATGATCAAAACAAATATTGGAAGGTGGGATATAAAAAGATTAAAAATATGTGCTTGTAAAGCTGAAGTGACAAAATGTTGGGTGTGGCTGAGGCATATTCAGAAGAGCAAGCAGACTAGAACGGTGAAACCCATTAGTAGGTGACATTAATTGCTGGTTTTACCTGATATTGTCAGACATCACCATCATTTCAAACAAAGAACCATGGTATGATTATAACAAATAATGTTATGCTGATGTAACAGTTAATACAATTATTACCTACATTGTTATAAAATAGCTGGAAGCAGCACTAATTAAAAGCACCAGGATAACCCAGTTCACAGCACATGCAAAGCACATGAGATGCAGGACTTCAATTCCCAAGTGGCTGTTATCTTAAACAATCCAGAAGCCCTTTGCATTTAAAACAGCATAGGTCTACAATAATAACTTACAAGAAAAAAACCCATGTTATGACTCTAAAAAGCATTTTTCTTCAGAAGATACACAAGAAATTTCAGTCTTAGCTGGGATAATTTATTCCTTGTATAACCTTGGAAGCAAGTTCTGGTCTCACATGAATGCCAGGGCTGCCAGAGCCAACTATGCAGCTGAAAACAGTATTTTGTGTCTTATTTTAACTGGATGGCCAATATAACCATGGTCTCATAGCCACAGGGTTCAGCTGCTCTTTGTTCTGATGACTAGGCCTGTACCATTCACCATCTTAATCATATATAAGTCCTATCCCATGCGTTTACATGAGATTCTGTGACGAAGAGGGCCTTGAACGAAGGAAACCCTCAACTTTAAATGCATTCTTACAGACTCCACAGCCCATATTTCCTCCCACTATGGGAAATGGCTAATACCTTTAGTGTTCAACCATTCCACTTAACTCTGGAAATGTTAAAAGGACTAATAATAATTCTTCTCAAACAGGGCACAGAAACCACACCATCATCATTCAATAAGGTGCTTCTGGGTTAAGTCACAGGTCATCAGTAAAAGGCTCTCCAGTATTAAACCATCCAGAAGACCTTAGGTGTAAACATGATGGCATATTATGTGCCTTTGGTAAATGGTTCTCCAGTGTAAATAAATGCTTCTTTCTGCTTTTATTTCTTTATAATAATGCATAAAAGTGTTCATTTGACCTTCACATTAGCATCTTATCATGTTAGGGGATAAAAAAAAAAAAAATTTAGACTCTGCCTCTTAGGGCTTTAAATATTCAGATTTTGTGGATCATATTATATTGCATTTCACAGACGAATTCAGTATTGGAAAAGCTGGACAAAATTCTGATCTTATTCACGCTGGCACATGTCCAAAATAATTGCTGAGGCATCACCTGAGTCATTCTCATACTGAGCTATGATTGCTGAGACCACAGTGAAGTACCTGGAGTTCATATATGTACACATTTAAGGGTATATATTTCCCAGGACCAGTAGTACATGGCATTTACAACCTTTTTGTTTCTCAGCAAAATAAAACACAACATAAACAAAAATCTGCCAGGTACTCTTGTCTACTAAGAAAGAATCACTGCCCTAAAATGGCAGTCATTCAGCAAGGCATTTATAATAGCTCTCCAGGGAGAGCCAAACCCTTCTTCAGCCTCCTTTCCCTTCCCAAGACCATTTGTCTTTACCTTATTTAAGCTGCGTGCAGCACTGTCCTTCCCACCCGGAGTCAGGTTTCGGAGCTGCACGTCAAGCAAGTTCACCAGCTGGACCATGGCAGACACAGAGTATGCAATGTCACCAGCATACAAGTGGTTTTTTGTGTGCTCTGCAAGCTCCCGGGCAATGTTGGCAGCCATCTCCCCCGACTTCATCTGCAGTTAAGAAAGCAGAAGAAAAGGTTGTCCCTGGCTGTCAGTATGATGTTACTCCAGTCTCTTCCAGCCCCATAGTGTTACACAAATCAACTCCCCAGAAGAAGAAGAGAAGAGAGGAAGAAGTTTACAAGAAGGAAACTACAGCAAGGCTTTTCATGGTTTGATCATGTAATCACAGAATCGTAGAACTGTTTGGGTTGGAAGGGACTGTTACAGTTTAAACTCAACTGGTAATTAAGTACCATGCAGTCACTCACTCACTCCCTTACCCCTTCCACAGATGGGCTGGGGAGGAGAATCAAAAGAAGGCAAAACCCACAGATTGAGGTAAAAATGATTTAATAACTGAAGGACAATATAATACTACTACTACGGATAATAATTACAAGGGAAATAACAAGTGGAGAGAATATAAAACTAAAAAGGGAAAAGGGAAAAACCCAAACCCCAATAAACTCAAGTGATACACAATGCAATGGCTCATCACCTGCTGGTCTACACCCAGCCTGACCTAAGCAGTGATTGGTCCTTTCTGGGTGACTCCCCCCAGCCCATATACTGGGCATGATGTGCTGTGGTATGGAATACCCCTTTGGCTAGTTTGGGTCCTGTCTCTGCTCCCTCCCAGCTTCTTGTGCCCCATCTCATGGCAGAGCATGAGAGACAGAAAGACCTTGATCAGGGTAAGTGCTACTGAACAAAAACTAAAACAGTGTGTTACCAGCATTGTTCTCAGACTCAAGCCAAAACACAGCGCTGCAGTAGCTACCAGGAAGAAAATTAACTCTATCTCAGCTGAAACCAGGACAGGAACCTGAAAGATCAACTAGTTCCAACCTCCCTGACATGGGCAGGGACACCTTGTTTGAGTATGGTTTAAACACAAGTGGCTTTTCCAGCTATGGCCGCTATGTGGGCTTCAACACAACAATTTCTGATTTTCTTACAGGGCGCCACTGGAATTGAGGGGCTGCTGCTTCTTTGCACCACAACAGATGTACGTAAAGATGACACTGCATTTCATGGGAAGCCCATGCTAAGGAGGGCTTCAGTTAGTCTGTCTTCTTATCCTACCTAATGCCACTTGGAAAACAAAACAAAACCCAAACATGTAAATAGTCTCTCCTGTCAAGAAAGAGAAGTTTCTGATTCCAGAAGATTATTTCATAGTAAGAAGATGATTTTTGTTACAATTCCTGTGCAAAAAAAAGCTATTTGTAAAAGGAACAAAAATAGATGACAACCCAGATGAACAAGATAGAAATATTCACAATTGCCATCATATGGATTTATTAAGCAGGCGATAACTTACTACTTTGCATGTCTTTGCACTTGCATGCTCCTTAACACACTAGCCACTACACCTGCAATGAGGCTAGTAATTCTCAGCTCATAAAAGCATGCTAACTCAGGAGGGAAAGGCTTAAGGCTTCAAGCAAAGGTCTGCTGCAAGGGAAAACCAAGTAGGCCATTTGGCTGAATCTATTAAATGACTTTTATCATTTAGTTGAGTCATAAAACTCACAAATCACCTGCAGAGAAATTCACTGTGTAATTATCTGGTAAACTCTCCCCTTGTGACTTTTCCCCTTTCTTGCTCTGTTTTGTTCTCCTTGTCTGGTGGCACTTTCTTCTTCTATGCCATGGAGATTGAGGACAAGGCAGCTTGCCCCATCTCCTTTCTACAAGCAGCCCACTTGTAACAAAAACACTATTGCAGGTTGCTGGGGTTTTTTTGCCATATACCATTCTGTGATCTGGAATGCCTACCCATGGGGAATATGTCAAGGTAAGGAGATATTGCACAGGATGACATTTAAATGAAGCTCCCACTTCTGTTTCAGGCTCAGTGGCCAGCTCTGCTGGGTTCTTCACATGAAATTTCCAATTGTCTTACTTTCCAACAGTCAGAGATCAGATATTTCCCTTGTTCCTTCAATTTCTGGTGATTATTATAAAAGCGAGATTCTAGGGAAAGACTGCAAGCTGAGTATCTACCTCTCTGTAAATCAATTAACTGAGTTATAAATGAATAACTTACTTTCATCAATTTGACAGCAACAGCCAATCTGATTTAATGAATTATAAGTGAAGATGTTCATATGCTCATCTTCAGAGAATTAAAGCATATGATGATATAGAGAAGATAAATAAAAGAGATAATGTGTTGTTCTTCCCATTAGAGCAATGATAACATATTCAAAAATTGAATTATTTCTTCCTTGTTACACACAAGGCTAATGCCATAGAAACCAGATCTTATTCTTAAAGCTGCCTGCTCTCATAAGCAGCCAAAGAAAGCCACACATCAACATAGAAGCTGAATTTTGACCCCTTCTGTTGGCACCTAGAACATTAAAGAATGATTGTTTCAAATCTCTTTACGTAAAGAAATCAATTTCAACATTATCCCGTAGTTCATCACTGGAGCTTAGAATGTATGTAACATGGTGTTTCTGTAAGCCTTATAGAGAAGTGCAGGAATGCAATGGTTTATTACAGATACATTAGAAAAAAACCTTTCTCCTCAACATTTGACACATACATTTTCTCTTGGACCATGCACCTATGCAAACTAGCATACTTAGGGTAAATTGGTCAGCTGCTACAAAGACAAACCCAAGAGTTCCCTGCAATAAGTTCCTGGTGGCATCTAACTGCAGGCTGACATTCTTCCTACCTGTCTGCAAAAGTGGTGTGGGTTGGTCATTAATAAACCCTTTTCCTTTCATCTTGGACTATCGTAAAACCTGCAAATCAGAGGAATTCTAGTGTGACCAAATAAACACCCCAAATATAGGCAACAATGGAAGAAATGCTCAAGAAAAGCCACATTAAAGGTCAAAATCTGTGAACCCCAGGGACACAGAAGTGTTTACCCAAACTCATTTAATGCACCCAGGTTTCCTGAAAACAGAGATGTGCCATTCCCTTGGGACATGTCTGGTTGACAGATGATGAAGCTACTTCCTAGCACTGACATTCATTTCCAGACTTATTCATTATCACGAGAAAAAGCAGTTGCAAGTCCCAAGAGTGCTGAGACACTCTTTATTCTGTCTGTGTGGATAATGAGAAGGGTATCCAAAATGATGGCCATATGACATGTTAATGCTAATTTCCCCAGTTCTTTTGAGCATTTTCCACCAATACTGAAGTATCTAATATGCAGACCATCAAATCCAACTTCTGTTACAAGTCCCAAATACTGGCTGAATAGTCCAGGCCTAAGATATATGTTTGGTCTCTTATAACAATAGGACTGAGCCCCTTTTTTGATTAATTCTACATAATGCTCAGCTTAGCTCACTGCTGCCCAAGAGGATGTATTACTAACTTACTTTCCTTCTAATAAAACACCTCTCCACATCTTCCTCATCATCATTGGTGCATGGAAGACAAGCCCTTTATAAGATATTTCTTCCAAAATGCAATACTCTTTAACCCAAACACTGACATAGTCAGACAGGAACGCAGGCACAATCCTTGGAGGTTCGTCAAGGGTCACACTGTCACTGAGAGGCCAGCAAGAAGTAGGGAAAAAAAGTGCAATTAACTGAGCTTTTTACTCAGAGACTCAGAAACAAAGGGAGTTAAAAATAATAAATCTCTTTCTGAGTTGAGTTTTTTGGGTTTGGTGGGTTTTTTTGGGTTTTTTTTTTTTTTTTTCCTATGTTGAATATGAAAAAATTTAATTTAAAAACAAGAAAAAATATTCTGGGATAAAATAAAACAATCTGTTCAAAACAATTTGGATTTCTGGTCATTTTGGATGATTTTCCCTCCCCCTTTTACAAATTGATTAAATCTAATCTTGGAATGCTAATTTGAAGGAAAGAAAAAAATGTTCTTTGCCAAAAATGCCAACACACAAAATACAGTTTTCTAGCTCTGTCAAAAAATTTGCTCATCTCTTCCATTTGAGCAGAATTCAGACCAGATTTACAAATGAGCATTGGCATACCTGAAATCACACTGTGCAGCATTTATCTAATATTTTCCCAGTTTGTACCACTATCTTGTGTGTTCGTATGAATGAAAAGACTTTGAAATAATAGCTGTTGAAGAGGGCATACATTTCTGCCTGTTTCATATATGCCAAAGAACAGAAGCAGGGAACCTTTTCTGGAAAGACAATGACCTCCTCCATATTGCATTGCTCACTGTTTCAGCTCTACCTTTCTCAGAAGGAAATTACTTTGGAAGAGGACAGTAGAATAAAAATGAGAAAAATTGAAGGAAAAAGCATTTAGGGAAGAAAATTCAGAAGAAATAAGACAGATGCTGGGAAGGGAGCAAATGTGCTGAAACACCAGTGGTCATAAAGGCAAAAATATTTTCCTTCAGCCTGAGGCTGACTGATATGAAAGAAACCCAAAAAGATGGCATGAAAGATTGAACCAGGATTTTTAAAAAGTGACATACAGTTGGACCAGTCAGATGGAAAGGCCACGGAGCTGATGATATTTTCTGAAGGGACAAACATCTGACAGGTTTTATCAGGCACCATCAGCTGCCAGCAGTCAGGTAGCAAGGCTGAAAGAGGGGCTGTGGGCTAACTTCTGACACTGTAAAGCCTTCATGGCCATTTTTTTTCCCTGGTAGAGGTTTCATTGTACATGTGTACATTCATAGAAAAGAGTCAGAACATATCTATCATCCTCTTTTTTGGATGATGAACATCCTGTTCCATTTAACATTGATTTTTTCTTTTATCGGATGATACCTAAGCCTATAACTAACTAGTTATAAACACTAGTTATCCAACAGAGTTTGCCTGCTGCTCTTCCTACGGTACAGCTGAGCTAGAGAACACCGAAAAAGTAGGTTTGAAACTATGGTATTCAAACAACTTAAACTGCATTTCATGTCCCTTTAATAACCCATCAACTATAGCATCTGCTCCATCCAGTACATGATGGCACTCTGGAAACTTATTGTCAAAATCAACCTGGATGGAGGATTTCACTGTGGTGTCATCAGGACTGCAACTTCACCCTCAGGCCTTGACATGATCATGTGGTGATGTCCTCCACAAAACCCCAAAACCCCGCTCCCTCTGCCAGACACAACCCAGCAAGTCTACAAGACCTGATGGAGGTACTTTGTACTTTGATCCCTAAGGTTTATCTGTTCTTTGGAACTATATCATCTACACTGTTCAGGAGGGCAACATGAACGTGGTTGGCATGTGTTTTATGGATGTTTGAGGCTTTTCATGCATTCATGAAGGACAAAACACTTTCTGTTCTGCCTCCTCTCTTTCAGAGGCACAGTGGTGTCTCTCCTCCTAGGAAGCACCCACAACTGAAAGCTGCAGCAAGGAAAAAATCTTTTCAGGCAAGTCATACACTGCACCAACAACAGTAGTGATGAAAGCAAGACGTAAAACAAACAGGCTGAGACTGAATGTATGACCTCATGATCAGGACAAAGCAATGTATCCAAAACTGACCTTTTTACTTCCTTTTACTGCTTGACTATAGAAATAACCCAGGTAGCAGTGCATAATTCAATCGCACTGGCAAGTTTATTCTCCTGCTATGTTACAAGGGCATGGTAGGCACCAACAATAAAGTTAAAGTAAATGTCAGAAGGCCAATGAATTGCTGAAGCAGACATTTGTTCTGATCTTCCATCAAGCACAATAACTCTAATGGAAGCTAATAGAAGGTTGTAAAACCTATTACCATGATGCAAGCAGGCAAACACCCAATGTATGGTTTGAGCACAGCAGGAGAAAGAAAAGCAGCAAGTAATAATCCTTACTTCACTTACAGACATGAAAGCAAGCACAGCATCTTCCTATCATCCTCTCTGGCTTGGCTGAAATCTCTTCAGGGGACCCACCACCCTTTTTCTTGAGTAGCTTGGTCCCAGCAGGTGATAGAAGAGGGTATTTTTGGGAGACAAAGCAGATTAGGAACGAAGACACACTGAGCAGGTATGAACCCTGGTTGACAAAGTAGCACTTCTAGGCATTTTGTAAGCTGTGCTGCAGCCATGGATGCTGTGGGATAGGTGGCCACGGAGGACCCAAATGCTGGGGATGTAGGAGAGCTGAGCTGCAGAGTGTGACCATTCCCAAAGTATGGCTGGCTTACTGCTTCTTCTAGCTACTTCCACAGTAGCAAGAAGTGGAGCTGGCTTTGCTGAAAGGAAGGCAGCTTGTTTTTCATCTTAGATAGATGCTGGAAAAAGTCTACAAGCTTGGGGCAGGGAAGTGTCACCAGGGAGGTCACAGTAAAGATGTGAGAAACCAGTGCCTGATTTATGGGTGAATCAGTCTCCAACTCTAAGCACAGTGATGATTTCCAACCCTCTTGCTTGGGCAGGGAAGCCAAGTGGTTATTGATTATTTCATTAGTAATTTAGAATGTGTTTGCTCTGAGTATCTTCTTGAATACAAACCCCAGCACATGCCCATAGGCAAGCCTGGCAGGGCTTTCCTCTCAAAAGTCATTCCTGGAAAGTCTTCATGTTTTTCTAGAAGCTCTCAATAGAGCTTGGGACACATATTCCAAGATCCCAGTGGATTCCTCTTAGGCATCAAATACTGGATCCAGAGTAATTTGGCAGAACCCTATAGTCTTCCCACCAACTGGTGGAAGTTTCCTAAAGCTGAACATAACTAAATTCCTCCAGAAAAATAATAACAATTAAAACAAACTGTCTCCAGTCCCAATTTTAACCTGCTGGGCATTTCTGTAAACCCAGCTCTCCAATAGTAGCCTGCTTTGAAAGCGCATAGCAAATTAAATGGGGGTCATTTCTTACGCAAATGATAGCTGGGGTCTCAAATAAAATAAGCCTAACCTTGATGGAGATTTCATCAGTGCAAGCTATTATTTCCCTCTGCTAATGGCTAACTGCCTAGACATCTTCACCAAGCAGCAAAAGGTCTCCCAGCTGCCTTCGTGAATTATAGCTAGCATAAGTAATATTAACCCCTCCAGGATAAGTACGTGGGTCATAAAACAAGAGCTGCACAGCTGCTAATACCGGCAAAGGCAATTTTTATTAATCAGCTAGCTGAGAGTATGGCAGGAAAGCTGCCCACCCTCCCACATGGGACAGAAGTACCACAGGCTTTGCAACGGCTGTGCCATGTCACAGCAGTCCCATGTTAATTAATAGCTTCCCTCGCCTTTGGGTAGGGAAAGGTAAAAACATATATGGTGTGATATAGTAATGATCAGTGGTGTATGTGCTAGTGATTCACACACTGTTGTACCTCAGTTAAGATAGGAAACAGGGAGGAGAAAGCCAGAGAGTCTTGTCTGTAGGGTCACCCCATCCTGCTCACCAGCAAGCACTGGCTCTCTGGGAGTGCTGTGTTGCTCCCACACAGCAGCACAGCTAGCTTGCAACGCTGGGACTCGCTCACTCTGGCTAAAGGAGCGAATAAATCCCCACAGATTGCAGTAATAAGGATTCAGCCCACAGACTCTGTGGCGTAAACACACATCTGGTCTTCTTTTGTAATGAAATCAGCTGAAAGCACCACTGTGCATTAATAACAAAAACATTCAACATATTGCTATCAAATAAGCTCTGCTTGCCTTGAACTTCTATTGTCACATGTTAATGCACTTTTAACACTGATAAATGATGAAGTGCTACAAAACATTCATCAAGGGACTTTAGAGTCAAAAGATATGCATTACTGCAGCACTGTTTTCTATTCCATCGGTTCCTTTACAATTTGGGCAGAAGTTAAAACCAGAAAATCAGAAGTGCAATGCAAACATTTCATATTGAGCCTGCCTTTCTTTGGTAAAGATTTCTCGACTATGGTTCATCCTGTGCTTGCATGGCATGAGAAAATCCTTGGGGATGCATGAAAGAGAAAGCTTCCTTCTGCAATAAGTTGGTATTCTCCACATGACCACCCACATCCTCCTCTCTTTTCCTCCTTTTCTTGACACAAACAAGAACCACCGTTCACTCTAGTTTAATTCTGCTCTACAGTCCCTCTCCTTTGCCCTTCCCTCACCCTCTTTGAATTAATTTCCACCACATATTTACAGTCTAGCTTTCTCCTTACAATTCCTCATTACCTCACATGGCTCATGCTTTGTGTGTTGGCCGCTTTGGGTTCCCTGTTGTGAAAACAACCAGGGAGCTCAGGAAGGTCAGTAAGCTCAGTGTGGTCAACACATGGGAAGGGTTTTACCTTCTGAGTGATGTGGTTGATCCAGGGAGAAGAACAGTTGCTGAGATCAGGTCCTTGGGGCTCCCAAATCCCATCTGGCGCAAGACAACGGAAGGTTGCAACACCTGGAAAAGGAAAGCCATTGTATTCAGTGTTACCAGTTGCATTTTGCACCCAGACTCCATGTTACAGGCTTTATTTCAATGATAGACACCTCATGCAAACAATGGGAGCTTAGGATCTCAACAGGACCCTTTCGAGTCATTTCAGTGTCCTAGTCTCCATCATCTTAGCCCTAAGACATAAAAGACCCATGAGATAGTGCAAGGACATTATCTCCATTTTTGCCAGAGACTGTGGACAGAGGTTTTTGCCTTAGGCCAGGCAGGAAAGATGCCAGGGACTAAGAAATCAAAGCTGCATCTCAAACACTGAGCCAGCACCTTAAGCACTCTGTTCCACCACTGATGCCCTGGGATCAGACCCTGTGCCTCAACTTCCATGCTGCTTTCTGTAGGTTTTACTGCTCTCAATCATCATTGAACCATTTGGGTGGAAACACACAAAAGTTTAAACACTGTGAATGCCAAAATGTAACATTGGGCTTTTACTGTCCACCCCTGCTGTCAAGAGTGACTTCACAGGAGAGTCTTGTTTGGCAAGGGCCACCCCAGATCCCTGCTGCAAAAGACAGCAAAGGATCTCAGGCCCTTCCAGACAAAGAGAAATGCATATGAAATGGTGCAGTTAAAGATCTTTAAAAAGCAAGAAAGCCTGAATATGTAGATTAGAGTCTTCATTATGCAAAGTGCAGAGCCAAACTTTTCAGCAGAGGAGTGAATTACAAGGCTAGGTCTGATGGTAGCACTGATTGAAACCAGTGAGTTTGCTTATGCCTTCAAAGGGAGCTGGAAGAAGCTCGCTGCTAATATACTGCAAACAAGTCACATGAATCAAGGAAATTAGAGATGAGGAAGGCTTCTTGCCATCCCCTATCAATAAGCTGGGTTCTCTTCTTTTTTACTTAGCTATTTTCATCCAGCTCTCATGCCTAGAAAAGAGCTCCCTGCATCCAACCTTCCTTGTCCTCTTCTCTCCATTCCTTTCCACAGTTTCAGTGTAGACTCCTTTTCTCTCTCTGGAAACCACATAACAACTTTTGCCATTATTTTTACCAAATGAGGCTGGAAAGGTAGCAAAAATGGTCTTTAACTATTCTTACAACTGATGTCTTTCCATGCCCATCATACTTCAACATATATTTTTATCAGTGTGACCACTCCAAATTCAACAGAGATTCAGCATTCATGTACTCAGGTGTAAATGGCTCTCCAGAGCAATGGAGCAGAGAATTAACAGAGTCTCCTCTGCAAGCCAGATCCCTTCATCTCTTATTTTCATGCAATTTTCTCCAACTTCTGATTTCTTTTTGGCAAGCAGCTTTTCAGCTGGACACCAAGACTCACTTGAAAAACAAACACTTTTAGAAAACTGCACTTAATACAGCAAACTGAGCCATGTGCCAAACCCCATTCTTTATTTGCCTGCATTTTCATTTGGACAGAAAATTCCAAAACGCAATCTTTTGGAAGAAAACAACTGGGGGGAACAGTAGAAGAAAAGGAGAAAAATCCAATAAGCAATAAACCATTTTGAAAGATTTGGCTTTGTTTCCCCCCTGCTTTCTCTGCTGATCACACTGGATGCTGTCCGCAGTCTGAAAAATCACTCACACCAGTTCAGGAGGGCTGAGAAATGCTGGCCACAGCCTTTGAAATGCAAACAATGCAGCAAAGAGCTTCAAAATGTGAGTTTTGTTTGTTTCTCCCCATTCCCTCCTCCACCCTCAATCAAGCAAGGCATTGCCCATCAACACATCAGCCAATGAGCCTAGGATCTACAAATACAGGCAAAACCAGAGATAGCAGGCACATTGTACATAGTTTCTGGAAGCAGAAGCTTTTATTGCACATCAAGCTCAACCATACAAGGTCATTAGCTTGCACTCTCTTTTGGCCGGAGCCTGGTATGCTAAAGATCCTGCACAATGTGGTCAGCGTATTAAGGCTTTGGGCCCAGAGACAGCTGCTTGCAACAGTTCATCAAAGCAATGCAGGCCTGTGATGTGCTGAGGGAAGCACATGTGCCAGAGGGGCCTGTGAGCAACCCCACTGCACACTCACAATGTCCCATGGGCAGAGACAACTTGCCGTGTTCTCCCATCCCTCAACTCACCTATAGAGCCCATAGGACATGGCTGCTTTGCCACCTGTCCCTGCCGAGTTCGAGACCACATAATATCACGGGCTTCCATGGGGTCACAGCTCTCTGCGCCAGCTGGCGGCAGCTGGGAGGACGCAGGTGGGAGGTGTGTGGTCATTTCATCAGGGACATCAGCCATGGGTGATGGCGTGCTGGTGCTCCTGTTCCTCCTGCCTGAGGCAGAGGTGGTGGTGGGGCGGCTGCTGCTGCTGGTGACCATCCGTGCTGTAGTGCTGGCTGTGGTGCTCCCTGGGCTTAGAGCCCCTGATGTTGACACTCCTGGAACAAAGGCATAGCTGATTAAAAGAAGAAGGAAAACAGGGATTCAAGCCTAGATCCCAGGGATGTCCCCTCTACCTCTGTGGGGTGCACTTGGAACTACAGCTAATGCAAGGCTTGCTTCACAGGCACCTTTCAGATCGAAGCTAGAGCACAAAGCAAGAGATGCACACAGGGGGATAATGACTGCTGGAGCACGACCGATTTTCCAAAAGCACTAGCATCTGATGAAAATAAAGCAGCACTTTATGCCCTCACCATTTTTCTTCATGGCATTTTAATGTAAAAATCTTATTTTCCATCTTTTAGGGAACACCTAGCACAGAAGTGCTTTTAATTTTTTAGTGCTACTGAAGACCCAGTTGGTTTGGACAGAAAAACATTTTCCATGGTGTAATAAAAAAAGCCCCACATCACTAATCCATTCCCAAAATAGCAGTGCACAACGGGATGAACACAAGACCATTCTCCAGAGCAAGCCGTTTATTTTCTCTCAGGTTCATGCCTTGCTGCTTCATCCCAACAGCAGCACTTGGCCCCTTGAGCTGTAGGCCATGTGGCAGATGCAAAGGTGCATATCAGCCCAGCCAAATCCTCCAGAGTTTAATGCTGAACAGGCTATTTAATTTAAAACCTGTGATGAGCAGTCAAGCAGCAAAAGGTGGGGAACCTGCTTTAGAAATGCATTAACCCATCCTACAGTACATCCTACAAACGCATCCTACATCCTATAACCTACAAATATCCTGCAATAGCTCCCCTAAATACTGCAAGTGGTGAACATTGCCTACCTTACAATTAGCTTAATTTACCTCTTATTAAGACCAATGTGCTTGCACAGACTGGAGCTACCTGGGGATTTCTTTATGGCTTGACCCGAGATCTCAGGTGGAGAAACTGAGGTTGGCTACCTCCAATTGCTCCTCCATTGCCCAAGCCATGTACAGCTTGTGAAGAAGCCTGCTTCTCTCATCTCTTTGCCTCTCACAAAGACAAGCACCTTCCTGTTTCTCTCAACATAATGCTTTTACTCCAATTAAATGCTAGATATTCACAAATGCCCCCTCTATCCCTGTCTGGGGAAACATGGGGGCTGTCTGGGAAAGACAGGTAAGGAAGTCATATGAATAGGCTTTTTTGATGCTTGGCTGATACTATTCTCTCTTTTATTCCCATGCCACAACATTTCCCCACCATCCCACCTCTTTGAGCATCAAAAATCCTTCAGAGTCACAGTTGGTCCATGTCCAGCAACACTAACTACAGTTTCGATATTAAATACAGCCAAGCGTGAACTCCAACGTAGCCAGAAATTAAAATGTGAGAATCACCCTGTCACCCCAAGGACCAGCCTCTTCTAGGTCCAGTGAAGACAACCACACTCACTATTTATGCAACACTAGTAAAATATTATTATGTTATTAGTATAATATTATAATGTATATGTATATCATTCCTGTCACTGGAGTTCATTCAAGCCAATCTATTTCAAACACAGAGAGGCCTGCCTTTAGTGTAAAATAGAAGGTTTTGTTATTTAAGTAATTTAAGTCCATGGTGCTGTGAGCAATTCTGCCCCAGAGTAATCAATAACACAGAAGTTGAAACAGGCACTTCCTCTGGTTTTAGGTAATTTTACTCCAAGCCTGAGACAACCCCTCCTCAAACTTTAAAATTCAGTAGCATCATACGCATAATTTTCTGAGGGATCAGTATTTTTCAAGAAAACATTCAGTTTAAAAATCTGAGCTCTACTCTCCTTGGGAAAACCCTAGACTCAAAAAGGTGAGCAATAGCGCAACTCCAAGTACAGTGCAAACTCCCGCAGATGTTGACAGATTCCTTCTAGTTCTTGCTTGAAGTTGTGCTAGATCAACAAGAACAAGAAGTTGTGGAGAACTTCTGCAGATATTATGTTTTACAAGAGCAGGTACATGAGTACGTATTTTATTTCTTCACAGTAATGATTAGCCCAGTATAGAGCAACCTACAAATTCTCCCATTCACTCACACAGTAACAAGTTCTTTTCCACTTGCAAAACAACCTATGCTTGTACACTACATGCAGAGGTACGAAATAGATACAGCAGATTGAGTTGCAAGGCCAAAACTAGCAAATGCCTTCTTAAAATAATTCTTACAGTTATTTGTGGGCATATAGGAACATATACTGAACACTCCGGCATTCCCTTTGATCTACACACAGGGATGCTGCATTTTTGAGTCTAGTTTTCATTGACAATCATTGAATATCTCTTGGCATGTTGTTTTTTGGAATAGCTTTGGCAAGTTTACTGTAGCAGCAAGACGAAGGCATTTAATGGCATTTTCCTTCAGCCACAAAAAGAGGGTTGTTCTATCTTTAATAAACCCCTTGGCAGTAGAGTTGGAATCTCTTTGAGGGCTTGCTCTTCTAAGTTTTTTCTTTTTCAACTTCGCTTTCTTGCTGCTTTTAATAATAAACACCTTGGCTATTTACACAGGACAAATTATAAGAAGACATAAAAGAGCTGCCATGAAGTGGCCTAACAAAGTGAGATGAATAGGATACCAATGAACTCAGTTCAAAGGTCTGATTATTCAGCAAGTCAGTTTGGTAATGAGCTCCATCAAACATGATCACCATGCTAACACCACCTAGTTTCACCTGCCCCAGGCAGCACTGCTGCTGATTTTCCTCACAGAACTGTGTGCTTTAAAACAAAGTTAATTGGTAAGAAGGGAAAAAACAAGACATCAGGATCATTTACATATAAATGATTCTCAAATCCAAGCAAAACCATGAAGAGAAGGCTGCAATCTGTGAAAAATTACCTAAATCCTACAGCACAGAACAGAGATCAAACCTTCAGCTGCCGATAAACTGTGAATTTTTAACTTAGGTAAACCAGCATTGCAGCAGTGCTTTAGAAGAAGGATTCTTCAGATAGTACTTCATAATACAATCTTTGCTTATAGGCAAATGCTAACCTTTAAAAATCAACACTATTACAACTAAAAATGTATAATCTCACTATGACAACTAAAAAAGTAAAATCATCTACACTATTACAACTGAAATATATAATAAATTAATGTTATTTTTACTACTTGTTTTTACCATGCACTGCTATGACAAGACTTTCAAGACAGTTTTTGGGTAAGACTCAGTTTTTACTCCTAGGCTTCGAATCAAAAACTTTGCAGACTTCTATTCCATGATGCACAGCACTGCTATAGGTATTTCCACAGGTTATGGAAACATCTCTTCCTCAGAAACACCCCGAAGTGGTATTTCACTGTTTTTCTTCCCTGTTCTATCTAGAGAGCTGGCACTAATAGCAGAAAGCTAAGTTTTGCCATCATTCAGCCTAGAGCTGCAGCTATAAGAAAAGAGAAACAAAACACAAAGCATTTCCAGCATTCCCAGGGGAGTAATTGCAACTCCCAGAGGAGCCTCTCTACTCCCACCACATTGACTAGCAAGAAAAAGAAAACTGTTAGTGTTTTTCCCAGCCTTTTATTTCCCAGGCTTTACACAGAGCTCAGGCGGCTGGAGGAGGAATTCGGGTGGAAGGAAAATCATAGGAGAGATTCACTCATAGGGAAAAATCTGTTCTCCTCACTTCCTTATCCACGTCATTATTTTCCCCTTTCCTGGCCTAATATGACAAGTGCACTACTGACCTAAGACCAGCACTTCATATCTGCTGCCACAAAAATCTAGCCTACGTATCATCATATCTTCTACTCTGCCTACATCTTCCTGGTGCTCCCAGACACGAGAGACTGCATTCCCAGATGACTCTGACTAGTGTTTTTCTACTGCAAAAGCAGCTTTGATTTCAAGTAAGGCTGCTTGTGATCACTATTAAGCTACCTTTTCTCTCATAGTTTTCTTCTGGCACCTAAGTATCCAGCCTATGACCCAGTGTGTTCAATAACTGAAAACCCTCTTTAAGAGATGTCATGTGTTTTCTGTCCCATGAATGAAGATAACTGGCTGCCCTTGGAGCACAAATTGCAGACAAGATTTCCTGGGTGAGGTTCACTGGCTTTTGCTAGGTAACAGGTGACAGAAGACATCTGTCAGGCTCTCCCTAGGGGGTTGCAATCCAAAGGTTTAGCCTGACGGCTATGAGACAACGTTTGCTCATGTAACTGGAAAGAGAGGCCACACTCCAAGTGTCATGCAGAAGGTCCAAGCAAACCATGATGACTTCACTGTCCAGAGAGTTCTGTGCTCCCGAGCCTGACGCTTAAACAGTTGTGCTGAGATGTCAGCGGCCAAGAGCCCGTGCCTGTTGCCAGCGCTGCAGCTGGTGCAATGCTTGAGCAACTGCGGTACAACTAATCCAAGGAGTTCAGCGCCTCAATCACTTGGATACAGCAATCCCTCTTGAGCACATCTAGGCTGCATTCACAATTATTTACACATGTTGCTGCTGTGCTAACACAAGCAGAGCATTGCGGGTTTCAGAAAGGCTGTGAGAAATACAGAACCTGAAGATGCCTCCCTACCTCTGCTAGTTTTGCACTTTTCAGATTTGTCAATCACATCCTTTGCTTACAGGGAAAAAGCATCCCCTTTTATCACTTTTTCTTCCACTGAAAGAAGGTACAAGTTGTATTTACATAGCAAATAAGAAGGTTTAGGCATATCTTGAAAGAAGCAGCACAAAAAAACACCAAACCTAATACAGTTGGAGGATTATATCATGGCTGTTTTTCTTTTCCCTGCCACATAAACATATCTCATGGGAATTAGTTTTCTACAAGCAATTTCAAAAGCATTTCAGAACATTTTCTGAAACTCCCTAGAAAAGAATTATTATTCGAAATAAATATATTCCAATTTTCATTTCCTCTGTTTTTCGGGAGTGACTTTTCACTAAACTCAGAGTAAGGTGATAGAAAAGGATGACTGAAGTCAAGAAGCATGTATGTTGACCCTTGTACAACCGGTACCATCCCTAAGAGCTGGATGAACAGGTATCCACCAACACAGTCATTAAAACACTGGTGGACTGCAACATTATACTGATTCTACACTACAAAAGACATCACCCTGCAGAACCATTTCATGATGGTTGTCTGCAGGAGGCCGAAAGCCACATGCTAGTGCCACCCACAAAACATGGGCCAGAGAATCAACAAACTAAGATTAGCCCCGAAATTATGTACAGCTCCTTCCATGTGTTTGAGAGAAACTGATTAATTTTTACTGCAGTGGAAGGCCAAGTAGGTTTCACATCAAACAGCTCTCCCCTGTGCTCACACATGCCATTATCTAGGGAAGCTGAGTCAGAATCCTGTGTAAACGCAGAAGTTCGCACACTGCTTTTGGAGAGGTTGGAGTTGTGGTTTCTGTTGCTGCAGCTTTATTGATTGAGACTGACAAAAGACTCACAAAAAACACTGGTTGGAAGAAAAAGCTAGATAAACGATGGCCCCAGAGTGTTCAACAAGGCACGTTGTCTTCAACAATGGAATAGACACATAGCTCTTCTTTTTTCTCCCTCATACCCATGTCTGAAATAGCAGAGGAGGATGCTGCTGCATCTGAGAGAAGAAAGGTCCATTCCCTTGTGGACTGCTGTCAAATGGAAAAACCCTTTCTGGATTTTTTTTCCAACTTCTTTCAATAGGGGATCAGTTTTTATGCTCAAAGCTACGCTGCCCACACATGACTACACTGTTGGGCTTGTGCAGATGCTGTGGTGGATTTGGCGAATTGTTGAATTCCCTGTACGAGGGGAAAACCTACAGCAGTGGTCCAAGACACCATGCAAACTCAGCTATTTCAATGCATTTCAAGCTGGAATCACTTAAGACTCTGAGTTTTTTCCTCTGAATCGCAGTTTGAACATTTAACATAAAATAACAAAGAATGAGAACTGAAGTGTCCATAATCATTGCAACTGGCTCAAGTCCAATCAATCTGCCCCCAACTCTTCCTTTCTCATTGCACCACAACTCTCAGCAAGACAATTAATACATTCAAAGCAGCCACCACATGGGACCAATTTCCAAAAGCCAAAAAATACATCTAGCAGAGCTCCTTTGAATTAAAACTCTACATTTCTAACAATGATCAGCTGTTTATTACATGTGCCAGTTTACTATGGAAAGGTCATTTTGTCAAAAATGTTCTTGCTATTATTGCAAACTTCCAGGTTTTGCCTGAAAAAAAAAAGAAACCAAGCAGCAGACTAGTTTTTCATTTTCTTTTTGTTGTGTTTTGTTGGTTTTTTTTTTTTGTTTGTTTGTTTGTTTTTTTTTTTTAAATA
>JAOEHX010050961.1:4787-19733 GCA_025448015.1 Bolborhynchus lineola
TCCCCCGAGCATGACGAGGACCAACTGGAGCATCCCTGGGTATGAACCCCCCCCTGTGCTGGCTCAGGGACACTTCCCTGCTCCATGGGGAGCCTTTCCCTAAGGGTGGGATGATGGAGGGATGGGGAGGATGAACACCGTCCTGCTGAGGTTGTTGCCATTGCCTGTGTGTTGTGAAGCTGGAGGTGGCCTGTGGATGATCACACGTTGTGCAGAAGTGAATTCCTTTCTATTCATTTCTATTTTTCCTTTTTCAAATAGGAGAGAACCAGTTCCTTTTGTAAAGAACACACTGTCTGATGAATATGTTGGAATTATTCTTGGGATGGGGAGGGGGGAAAATAATACCTAATGATGAATGGAAACACATTTGTCTGTCATTGGGGGAAACCGATGATCTTGGCTGCTCCAGCTGTGGGTGATGCCTGGTCCAACCTGTGAGCCCAGCTGCAAGCACTGCCCAGGCGGATCCTTCACGAGCATCAGCTGATGTTCAGCTGATCTAAGCTGGGGTAGAACCTTCAAACACACCCGTTGCCACCGGTTTTCCACACCGGTGGATCCGGTGGGAGCCGGGATGCCAGCAGGCAGGGCTGCCGCGGGACTGAGCGCGGCGCGTCTCGTCATGGTGTGTCTCCGTTGCCGAGTATATGGAGAATCAAGTGTTGTATATGCTGATCTGTATGTTATGTACATTTCCACAGTGATTGAATCATTGTAAACAGCAACATGGATAAAAAGAAGCAGCACCATTCTGTCTATTTTATGAAGATGATAAAGCAGCTTTATTAAGTTATTACAGTTCTGTTTCAATGGTGAACCACACTGGGTTGGGGTTTTTATTTTCCCATCCGAGAACTTTGTTTTCCACCTCAATGTGATTTTCTTTTCTCTGCTTTGAGCATCTGATGCATTTTAGTATTAAAGCAATTATTGAATAAAATGGAAAGTAAGTGTTTGGTAAAAACACGCCTGAGTGGGTTTGCTTTGATGGGCTCCAGGTCCTGCAGACGCCAGCGCATGGCTGGGTGCCCGTGTGGTCCCCTGGGTGCCACCCCAGCCCATTCCCATCCTGCTCCCCCTGTTTGGCACCCAAGAAGCTGCAAACCTCAGGTAGAGCGTACCCCCCAAGGAGGGGCTGTCACCATCCTCACATCCCCCCCATCTCCAACACACACTTGATGCATGGTACAGAAGAGGACTTTTCTTCCCTACTTCAGGATTCTTTGGGGAGATGGTGAGGAGCGTCCCCCGCCTCTGGATTGGTGGAGCACTTTAATGCATGGAGCATCCAAGAGCTCTGTGGCTATCATGAGTAAATGTCCTCCGCAGTGGCCTCTGCTCATTCAGTGGCTCAGCCAGGGTGACACTAAAGCAGAACTGGAACCAGAGCAGCGTCATGGGGAGCCCCTTCCCTGGGGTGGGAAGGTGCTTGAGCGGAGGCCGAGCATCACCCTGCATGGCTGGGGCACACAGGGAGCAGAGAGAAAGAGTTTAACCATGTCTGGATGGGCCCCCACCACTGTAACCCCATGGTAAAGAGGGTTTGGCCAACGTCCTGGGTCAGTTCCAGCACAGGTGGGGCTGTGTTTGTGCAGCACCCAGCAATGATTTGACCCTCGTTAGTGAGATGCTTGGCAGGTGGGTCAGAGCAGATACAGCCAGGCTGTGTGGGGTGGCTGTTGCTTGGCCGGGCTGGTTTGCAGGTGGGCATCCATGCCTGAAGAGTTTGTGGGCTGTGCTGCAGCGTCCTGAAGCTGGGGACCCGAGGCCGGAGCTGTGCCAGCACCGTGGGCTCATCTCCCAGGTAGGAACTGATGCTCTTTGTGGGGAATGGTTTTGGTGAGCAGGGAGGTGGAGGAAGGCAGGCAGCAGATGTGGGGCTGCCTGGCTGCGGTGGGGCTCACTGGGGCAATGCAAAGCCCAGCCTGAGACCAGGGATGGGGCTGAAACCACCCCAGGCATCCCAGTACCTCTGTCCCCAGAACCTGATGGGCTCTTGCAGGCACTGGGCTGGCTCCTGCTTTAACAACCCCCTTCCAGTGCCATGGGGAGCTCAGTGATGTCAGGTTGGTGACGTGTCCCTGATGTGCCACTGCTGCCATCCCGGTCCCCTCCAGCACCCCCCAAAGAGCTGCAGCGTCTCCTCTGCTGAGGCAGCAGCAGGGTTGAAGTTTGCATCAATAACAGTGCCAGGAAGGATGATGGAGCGGCTGCTGCGGATGGATGGAGAGGGATGCTGCTTCCCAGTGCGCCTGTCTGGGAGCAATGCTGACCCCAGCTCCCTGCTCCGGGGCTCCTGAGCCGGAGCAAACCCCAGTGAGGTCCATGCACTTTGGTGACAAACAGGAGATCTGGGCACTGCTGCCGACATGAACTGCCCTTGGGGACACAGCCTGGGGTCCCTTGAGCCCTGCAGCATCCTCAGGTGATGCTGTGCTGGTTTTACCTCTCACCCATGGCACAGAGGTTGCATGGTGCTGTGCTGCACCCCATTGCAGAACCCCCCACCATGGCTGTGCTGAGGAGCACAGTGAAGCCAGGGAGAAGGAACTGGCAAAGAAAGCAGCCAGCCCTCGCTGGTTCACTGATGGGGGTTCAGAGCCGGTTCATGGATGTGCATCTCATTTACGTTTCTTCTGGACACTGTTTTATATTTTATGTTAAACTGGGCTATCAAAATGGAGCCAAATTGGATTAACAGCAATGAATTATCATACACTTTGACTGCTAAGCCCACAAAGACAAGAACAAATAAATTGGAGGGATCAAAGGCCTGAAAGCACTGAGTGAAAATGTGTATATATAATGTATTGCTGTTTGAAGCAGGGCCCTGCGAACACCGAGTATTGCAGGGGGGACAAAGGTCCCCATCCCGCATTGTTATTGCCCCATATCCAGGCTCTGCTCCCACAGGGAAAGGTGTGGGATTGGCTGTCTGTGACTCTCCTGCCATGGGCACCGCCAGCCCCAGAGGAGCCTCCCTGGTTGAACTTCCATCTGGGCTCTGTTTTGTGGCGCTGTCCTTTCCTTTGGAGCGTGATGCAACCGGGCGTCCCCAAAGAGCCATCAGAGAACAAACACAGGTATGTGTATGCAGAGCTCCCCTCCGCCGCTGTGCTCTGCTCCTTTGGGTACGGAACGGGATGCAGCAGGATGCTGCTTTGGGGACAAACCCTTTAGCATCGCGCCGTGGTTGGGGGTATCTGAGCAGCTTCTGTCGGTGGCTGCGGTGTGATCTGTCCCCGCAGCCCCAGCAAAGCAAAACCTGCCGCAGGAAACCCTGCCGTGGCACTATCCATTAATACAGATAAAGGATTGAGACACAGGGCAAACAATATTAACCCCATCACTGATCAAGCTTAAAAGCTTTTCCCAGGAAAAATTGTCTCTGGATTGTAGTTAAATAATGGGCGGGGGATCGCTGCCTGCAGGGGCCTCTGCCATGGGCGCTGGGTGAGGGAAGGCGGCTGGGATGGCAGCAGAGGGGCAAAGGCAAACCTGATCCCTTGGAAAGCTTTAGGATGAAGAAACTCAGTGTTGTCCCAGTGCTTTAGGGGTAGAGGGTGCAAGAGCAGAGCAGCAGCCTTGGCAAGAGCTGGTCTGTGCTGCCTGAGGGTGACGGATGGTGTTCGAAGGCTGAAATAAAAAGGACTCACGATAACAGAACCTCCAAGAGAGATGCTCAGTGCAAGGGTTTTCAGCTTCCCAGACCAGACGGGTGCTGGCTGCATGGTGTGGCCCTGCTCCCTTGCTTTCCCCTTTCCAGCCCCAAACCTCTGCTTTTCCACTGCACCCTCATTCCCCAGCCCCTTTCAGAGGCAGCTTCCCTGCCCATGCCGGCGGATGCTGTACCACCAGCGTGTTTAAGCATCTCCCATCACTTGTGGCAGGCTGTGCTGGCATGAGACCCCAGCATGTCAGCCCCCCTCCGCCGTGCTGAGGCAGCTCCATAAGGCAGGGCCTGCATGCATAGGGCCAGGGTGGGGGCTCAGGGACCATAGGGATGCTCCATCCCAGCCGTGCTATGAGAAACCTGCTGCTGCTCCCTCGGTACCCATGCAGAGAGCAGGCAGAGGAGGGGTTGTTTTGACTGGGAAAGTCAAAATGAGCAAACAGCATTCTCCAGGTTCCTTTCTGCTCTCTCTCTCTCTCTTTAACTTCTCTGATAAGGAAAAGAGCCCTTTTTCCCCTCCCTGCCTCTGCTGCATGCCAGCTCAAAGGCTGCTCTTTATTTATTTGATTCTCTGTAAAATTGATCTTATTCTCTTTGGAGGAGTTAGGTTTAAATCACAGGATGAAATCCTGGGCCCAGTGAATCAATATCAAATCTCCTATCAGCCTCAGCCTGGGGTGGAGTTTTTGGCCATGGGGCTTTGTTTCCCAGGGAGAAAATGCCATTTGCTGATGGAGGATGCTTTTGTCCTTGTCCAGCAAGCTGCTCCCAAGGTCTCTATTAAAGCACATCACTTTTGGTGTCCCACTGCTCCAGCCCCACCTTCCTGTGCTTGCGGTCGAGACAAAGGCTGAAGCCTCCTGCTCTGAATGTCAGTGGGGATCCTTCAGCCCTCCTCTTGCCTACTCCCTGCCTCTGTCGGGATGGCCCCCATAGGTGTGAAGGTGTAGCACGGTGATGGCTGATGAAGCAGGAGCTGTGCTCAGCCAGGAGTGAGCTCTGTCTCTCTGCACCGCTTCTCTGCATCCCCATGGCACAGGGATGGTGCCCAGCACTGACACCCACAGCCTCTCCCTTTCTCCCCTCTTTTTCCCTCCTGTTGTCATAGCAACTGCATCCCACCTCCTCACAGGTGATGGGGGCTGCCTGGGCAGCCTGAGCACCTACCAGGGCCATATGCAGGATGCGGTCCCTGGCAGGACAAGGGTTATCCTGGCTCTCTTCTACCTGCAGCAGGTCCAGCATCCACAATGCTGGGACTGGAAGGTGGCAGGTACCCCTGGGTGACAGCATCCCTGTGGCAGCACCGTGAGGCTCCCCTGAGGCAGATGGTACAGCAAATCTGTGTCTTTATCGGAGGATACCAGGAGTATTCAGCTGCTTTTGATGTCTCCAAAGAGAACTGGGATAGTTCTTGATCTGCTCTTAAATAAGTTATCGCCGCTGCTATTAACTCGCATTAAGCTGCAGAGGATGCGGGGCTCAGCACACAGGATGGGATCCTGTGCTCGGGATACGCAGCCACAGGGAGCAGCCCCAGGAAAGAGGCTTTGAGGGATTAAATATTTGATGTGTGAGTTTATTTTAGCCTGAGCCAGGCAGGAATTGCAGCACTTCCAGAGGAGGAGCAGCCTCAGCTGGTTTGGGGTTGGGTTTGCACCTCCATCTCTCTGGGTGCTGTGGCTGCAGTTGTGTTCCCGCGTCATTCCCAGTGCATCCCTGGCTGTGGGGGCCCTGCCTGCAGCACACGCTGTGTCCACATATATCCACACATGGGTGCTGGGGCAGCTCATCCCTCTCAAAGGTGTGCCTCGCTGCTTTGGTTTCAGTACACCCGGATCCCTTTCTTACCCTGCCTCTTTGCTTACTCCTCGCTGCAGCAAGGAGGGGATTGCAGTGCTTCATGTCCAGGAGGTCTTTGGTGTTAACAGAAATGTTGACAGGTCAGACTGTAGGTTTTAAATGCTACTTTTTCTCTCCTGCACATTCCCTTTGGATTCTCTCTCTCCCCACCAGTAGCACCTTTAGCATTTACCTCACCCGAGCCCTCTAAGCAAATCTTATCTCTACATTTATTGCATCTTTGGGAATAGTAATTTTCAAGTCAGCTTTCACATTACTCCGTATTTGTAACTACTCCTCTGTCGAGGGAAAACGTGGCTCTTTATTAGTTCTCTGCCTGATACAAAACATTTAATTTGAACAGAAACCACCAGGAGAGAGATACATATTGCTTTTCATAACCAAAGTGTCAACATCTTGACCAGCCCGTAGCTGAAGCAATCTTTACCATATGGTGGGTTTTTAGGCTTTAACATCACATCTGCATCCCCGCTGCCTCCCCTTTCATTCTGGAGATGCCGCGCTGGTGATAAAAGGCGCGGTCTGCATGTCCTTCCTCAACACAAGCACAAAAGGACCCCTCAGCTGATAAGGAACTAAACCAGATATACAATAGCTGTGGCTTCCCACTGGTTTGCCACTCAATAGCTTTCTGCTATGCAGTAAAAGGGGAAAAAAACGAGAAGGAAAAGAATAGCGAGGAAGGGAGCATGTGTTGGGAAAACAAGCCCCTGTAAATCCCAGGGAGGGCATGGCTGCTAGGAATAGCAACTAGAACCAGGCTGAACCAAGAAGAAACTCTTTTTCCTATATTCCTGGGAAATGGGATGCTGCCAGCGGCTTCACTGAAGCTCAGGGGTCTCCAAAGCATCCAGACTTGGGTTTAAGGAAAAAAAATGGAGCTATGTTAATGTTGGGGTTTATTGCAGTGTAAAATGTTAACTGTATTGAACTCTGCTGAATCCTGGTGGAGGGATGGGATGTGCAGGATTTCTAGTCTACAAGCATGTTCAAAGCCACAGTGCAGTTGGAAAGCGCTGTGTCTGCTGCTGAGCAGCAAGAGAATGGCTTGCACAAAGTGGGAACAGGCTGAGGACAGGGATGTGCTGATGGGATGGAGACAGCTCAGAACATCCCTCTGCTTTCTGCCTGCTCAGGTGCTGCCTGTCCCCGCTCCCAGCCAAGGATGCTGGTCCCAAACCCCTGCACTGCTTCTCCCCATCCCTCCTGAAGGATGCCAGGAGGTTTGTTCCTTCAAGTGTGCTGTGAGCATCAATCCTCCTCCTCCTGGCAGCTCAATTTCTTGGCATGCCCTCAAAAGGGCTACAAATGCCCATTTTGACTGCATTGAGTCTCTGCCACCAGGTCCTTCCCCTTCTAGCCTGGGCTGGACCAGAGTGCTGACCATGAGCAGGAGGCACAGGACTCCATCCCCATCCCACTTCCACAATGGATGTTTTAAGTCCTGTGTTGTCTTAGACCCCTGCCTGTCCTTTTTCCTATCCCTGGGGCCTCAGGCCTTGTCCTCCTGCCTTCCCACACTTCTTTCTGCATCCTCCACATCCTCACAGAGCCTGCGGGCCTTGCTTGGATGCAAGGAAGGGCAGGGTCAGGCTCTGTGCCCTAAACTCCTGCCTCAGCACTTTGCGTGCCGCATAGGATTCTTATTGTATTGCTGTAATGGGAAGTCATGCAGCTCTGAACCCCAAATACACAGCTTTGTAAGAGTAGTGGCTGGAAGAATCTGCAGATAATTCAGTCCTGCCTTTCCACTGAAATAGGATGTTAATACAATACAGTGGAGAATCGCTAATACAATCCTATTTTTATACTTGCACTTTCATGTCATATTAGAAGAAGATTCGACTTTTAGATCTTTTTTAGCAATTTAGCACAGTGAGGATTTCATTATACTGACAGAAGTATTGACAAAAAGAAACACATTAGAATAGGGAGGATAATGGTCCTTGGGAAGAGGAAGTTTTGCACGGCTTTTCATTTAAAACTGGAGTGGCCAAAGTAACAGGCAGTGTGCAGTGGGGAATAATCCTGCATTAGCAAAGGGGTGGACTAGGTGACCTTTTAAGTCTTGCCACAGACTAATAGAAGTCGGAGATGGAAGAGACTTTCAGGTCACATCAAATGCTTCCTCCAACCCAGCGCAAGATTATTTCCTGATCTATTTGATGGTGGGGTTTTTTCCACTTCTAAAAGTCCCAAGTCGTGAAGCTTTCTCTTCTCAGGGGTCGTTTTCACACTCTTTTACCCGGTAAGCGGGCGCTTAACTTTGCGCCATCATTAATTCCCCTGCATGTACGGCTCGGTGGGATTTAACAACCTTAATTGGATTACTCGCAGCCTGCAAAGTTAAGCACCTGCATAAGGCTCTGCGAGAGGGAGGTTTAACAGATCTTAGCATTAAGTTCTTCTCACTTTTGCACCTAAATCTTTATGCAGCTTCTCGGTCCTCTCACCTTCCCTGCTTCAACCTCTCGGGCATCTCTCACCTTCCCTGCCGCTGGTGGTGCAGCCATGCAAACCTCTCCTCCCCAGGCCAGCCGTGACTCCACATGCGAGAGGTGCAGAACTGCATCACCTCCGGCAGCGTGGCTCCCGGCACCACATCTAAACCAGTTTTGCTCCTGCTGCACTGAACAATTAAAGCACTTTTCCTCCCGGCTCCCTGCCTGCTTGGGAGCAAGAGGAGAAGCGAGCGTAGGGATGCAGGTTGGGAGGGTGGGATCACCCAGCAGGCAAGCTGGCAAGGTGGTGAACCTCGCTCGCTGTGGCTCTGAGACAGGAGGAGGAGAAATGTTCCCATTCCATCTGCTCCCAGCCTTCTCGACTAGGTACCCGCTTTCCACACCGAGAGCAGATGTTCCTGCTGGAAATAGGCTTTCCTTCTGAAGCTGGAGCCATCGCTTTGCATTAGAGCCTGCAAGCCTGCTTTCTGCCTTATAGTGCTTGCCCTGCTGACAGGGTGTAAGGCACAAAACATTTTAAATGAAGATCTTTACAATTGTGAACATGCTGCAATAAATATTAATGCTCACTTGTTAAATGGAGAACCAGTGATTTATAGGACTGCTGGGGATGCCTCTCCTTCAGTGCCACGCCGTGGTCCGGGCTTGCTCTGTGTTTCCCAGCCTTGACTCACCATTGCATTTTGGACAGTGATGCTTCTCTTTTCCTGCTTCCTTAGGGATAAGATAATGCCAGGCCACGTTTGCCACCCTAGGGACTGTGCACAAGTGGTTTGCAGTGAGGATTTGAATCCCAAGCTATTGTGCCTGGCTCTAGCAGGATGCTGTATGAACCATCCACGGGTGTCCGAGGACCACCCTGCAAAGCCCATGTCATCCCAGCATCCCAGGCATATTTGCAGCCCAGATTCCTTCTTCCTCTGTTTAATGCTCTTGGAGGGAGAGAAAAGACCCTCACGTAGCTGGGGGTGCAGGTGAGCACTGGTAAAGTTGTCTTGATTGTTGAATAAAAGGCAGTTCAGGAGTGTGACCTATTGCTATTAATTAACATATTCCTCTGCTACGACAGAGATCTGAATAGGCTGATGAAGGCAAACGCTCAGGTTCTATTGTTTCCCTGGTGAGCTGCACACAGAGCTTCACCAGCTCCAGCCCAGCTCTCTGCCTGCCTCTTGCCTCCTGAACAACCGTGTCTTGTCCATGAAGGAGGTGGATTTTCAGCAGACAAAAGCAAGCAAAAGCCTCTTTTAGATTTTAAGCTTGAGTTCATCCAGAGGAGACAATTTACTTCTCTCTGTTGTTTCCAGCATCATTCATCCCTTCTGTTTGTGCTCTGTAGAGGCTGAGCAGGGGATATCGTCTGAAAGAAGTTTCCCTTTCAGGATCTTTGATGTTAGGTTTGTTATATGTATATCTGAAAAGTACTTCTGCCATGACAAAGCTGGATACTACTCCTGCTGGGCTGATGTGTGTGTGAACCGTGGCAGTGATTAATCCAGCAGCACCGTGTGGGTTTGCCACTGAACGCCCCACAGCGTGGGCAAAGCAACAGCCCATTGGATTTCAATTGGTCACAAAGGGGATGGAGTAGTTTTCCTTATCCTCAGGTGTGGAGAAGTGTGTGTGGGGGGCACTGTTGTGAACCCCTGGGCTGTTGGGATGGGTTTCTACTCTGTTTTGCTTGGGTGCTCCAGTCCATCCTGGGCATGTGGAGCTCATCGCCATGGTCTGCCACAGCCCCATAGGAGCCTGCGAGGACGGTCTGACCTGCTGCACATCGTACTGATCTCACAAGGCAGCTCGGCATCCCCTGCAGGCAGCCCCCCCCAACCAGGAGTGCTCGGCTGGCGCCTGGGTCTAAACCATCCCTCTCATTCCTGCCTTGCAGCGCACAGCGGGATCGCTGCAGGCTCCTGCCGGGTGCCGTTGGCTCAGGGTTCGCTCTTTAGCTCCTTCCCAGCAGCGAGGGTGGCTGCACCAGCCCAGCCTGGGCTCAGCTCCATCCTCACCCTCCAGCACCGGCCAGCAGCAGGCACCGGTGAGGTCTCTGAAGGAAGGGCTTGAGCTTCCCTATGGCAGCTTCCAGGCGCAAGGGGATGCCCAGAGCCAGGGATGGCAGCCAGGCTTTGGTAGACAGTTGTTGTCCTCCCCTCTTTATGTGTCTGGTCTCTTCTGAAGCAGCTTGTGCTCTTGGCTGCTGCAACATCTGGTGGTGATAAACTGCTCCATGTAATTGTGTTCTGTGTGGAAAAGGGTTTCCTTTTCTTTTTCCAGCTTAAATTTACTACATAATAATTTCAGCTGCCCAAGGAAGGGTTGGGAATGTCACTGTGGCACCAGTGGTAATCTGCAGGGTGCTCTTCTTGCCACAACCTGTGGTGCTGTAGGAGACCCAATGCCCATGGGGACACATTGAACACACTCAGTGGGCTGAGGTGACCTGGCACATGGCCCTGCCAGCCTCTGTTAGATGGGGCTGAAATCTGGTGCTGTTTGCTTGATGCTACATAAAGAACATCCAAATCTGTCACATTCACTGCTAATTGGCTTGCCAAGGGCTGCGTGTTTGAATTGTGGAGCTCTCACAGAAATGGGTGACCTTTGGCAGTGCTCGTGCTTCCTGTGAAATCCCCAGAGCTCCATGCATTCCCTTGCTGCTGCTGGGAAAACCTATGGAGGGGAGCTGCTCCCCTCATCTCCCGTTCCTTCCCTGCCCTCGTCTCCTCCTCCATGACACAGGAAAGCTGCTTTGTCACAATGAGTAAGATACTGAGCAGCAGAAGTCCAGCGCTCAGGTTTGTTAAGGAAGGAAAGCAAAGCAAAGCATCACTGCTTTTGGAGGCTTCTTGCCTGTTTCTGTGACTGCGTTTAGGGAACTGGCACATCTGCAGATGCTTCCCAGGCTGGGCTGCATCCTGGAGAGAAGCAAACACTTCTCTGCAGGAGGACATCCTGACATGGCCTGGATGGTGATTTGCAAAGGCTCCTGATGCGGCTGGCAGCGGGGCACTGCTCTGCTCCATCAGCCTTGGGTTGAGCCAGGGCAGTGCTCAGTGTGAGCACGGGGGCTCTCCTCCTGTGCTCCATCATCTGCATGGGGCTGTACCTTATAGGTTTAGTTTAACTCTGGCTCAGCTGCTCCATCAGCAGTGTTGGCAGGGTGATGTGGCTGCGGTGAGAGGACCAGTACAGCGCCTTAAATCTGCCCCACAGGAACCTGCCTGGAGCTTAGCAGGGTTTGTGCTATTTCCCAGCAGGATGCTCAGCTATTTCCTTCCCATCCATCCCTGAAGCATCTCTGATTATTCCTTTATTCATCTTGGTTTCACTTCACTGCAACCTGACCCATTTGGTGTGTAAATTGCTGGAGTCTGGCTCTCCCTTCTGAATGGCTCTGACTCGGGGTGTAATCCCTACAGCTAATTCCCCCTTGGGGTGTCAAGCACCGCATGGCAGCCCATCCGCTGCTGCCTGTGCCCCAGTGGGGCTGCTCCCCTTCATCCCAGCTCATCCTCATGGGAAGCCCCTGGGCTCTGTTGCTGGCAGGGAGTTTTGGGCGATGCACGCTCAGCCCCTGTTATCTGTGCTCTCTGTTACCTGCTTAACCATGGTGATTTACATGGCAACCTGATGAGGCCCGGCATTTCAGTGCCTTTATGCATTAAGCAGCATCAGCTCCCATGTAATTTAATTGTCTATGTTTTAAACATAAATCAGCAAGCAGGGCTAGAGCAGAGCAAACTCCTCTGCTCCTGCTGACAGCCCCTCCAGGTGAGATACAGCTCATCCTGCTGTTTGTGGTACCCACATTTAGGCTGTAGGGGTTTCACTTGGATGAGCTTCCCCTTTGGGGCTCCCAATTGCATCAGTCTTACGAGCAGTGGGATGGGTGATGTTGGTACCTGCATCCCCCCTTGGAGCCCTGAGGACTCCCCTTGCAGTCATTAGCTGTGAGCTGGCCAAGGGGCTCAGGGTTCATTAGGCACTGTGACTAACAGCGTGACTCAACAGGCTTCATTTCCGGAGGGAATTGGGCCAAACGCCTCCCCACCGCCCCATGCATGCTTTCCATCCCAGCGGACCGCACCGGATGAGCTCTCATGGGGAGCAAGGCTTTGATCAGCCAGCCTCCGGGCCGAGCCGTGTCTGGGGTTTGCTCCTCTTTGTGCTGCAGCTCCTTGTTTTGGATAGGGTGAGAGCGCTCGTGCACCCTGGGATGGGGTGCAGGGGATGATGTGCTAACAGGGTGGGAATGGGAACCAGATGGGGGGGGGTCCGCGGCTTCTCCTCCATGCAGTGTGCTGACACCGGGGGAGTTTTGCCATCAAATTCCCAGCGCCACAGCTGTGTCTCTGTTAGCAGTGGTGGGAAGCCAAGCTCCTCGAGGGCGGTTGGCCCTGCCGTCCTCCCCATCCTTCTGCACTGGCCGAAGACACTGTTCTCATCATGGCCAAGGGGTGAGCTGCGTCTCTCCGCCAGGTCCCTGGGCTGCAGGGGGTAAACTGATGTCCCCACAGCTGCAGGATGAGCAAGCCAAGGTGATGCTCTTCCCATTGCAAAGAGATTGTGGGGGGGAATAGAGTTGGAGCAGCTTGTGTGGCCACCCCAGCAACCCCTTCCTTCTCCAGGGCTCCCTGCAGCCCTTCCCTGCTGCCTCCAGCCCTCTCTATAGCCTGCAGGAGCAGCGAACGCCAGCACAGAGAACACACGTGTGCTTCATCTCTGCTAAATGTTCTTGCCCTGCTTTTGCACTCTTCTGCAGAGCGTTTTGCAGGCTCTTTGGAGTGCGCTGATCCTCCCATGCAGGGTAAACCAAGGACTGGAGGGAGGTAAAAAATAACCCAGGTGAAAAATAAACCTTACGCTGCTAGGTCTCACCAGCTGTATGCTATGGCATGCGCTCTGCCTCCACAGGGTTGGAGTTACAGCACTAAGTAGCTGCCTTATTCCAGCTTTTTGTAAGCTTTCTTTTGTATGCAAGTGCTCCTTGTAGTGTAAAGCAGCTTCCCAGCAGTTATCTCCTTCAACAGTATAGCATCTACCCAAGCGTTCTGGGTGGGAAGGGGATGGATCCAAAGGCAGGTGCCACCTGGGCAGGAGCAGGCTGTGACAGGGCAATGTCAGTGCGGAGCTGGCTCTGCAGGTGCCTGGGTTTGAGAGGAGAAATGCATGGGGGTGATTTCCATAGTTAATTCAGCTCTGGGATTTTGACCTGAGGGGGTCTGGGGATGCATCGGGTGATGCAGGATGAAGCCGGCCATGGCCGAGAGGGTACAGGGAAGCTGGGAGCAATTATTCCCTTAACTGCATTCACAGTCTGCAGGCTTGAACAGGCAGTTGTTTATTTCAGCGTGCTGGTTTTATGTCCATGGAGAGCCTTATCTTCTGTCCTGAACACAGGTCAGTGCAGGAGAGTGTGCTCAACAGTCACCCCATCTCCCAGAATGGGCTGGAGGTGGCTCTGGAGCACCAGAGCAGCCCTGTGCTGCAAAACCTCTTCTTGCTGCTGCTCTGCTCTTTATGGCTGATGCCAGATGAGTCCCTCTTCGGTGGTGCCTGAGTGTCTGTTCCCCTCCTTGGCAGGGCAGCCATGGGAAGGCGATGCAGACCGGGTTCCAAGAGGGAGCAGTGTGTATGCTGGGCAGCCGGCCACAGCCAGGCAGGGTCCTGCTGGACATGAGCCGCTCACTTACAGCATTAGGATTTTCCCTGCTGGACTTGGGGCTGGAGCGCTCCGACCTCACGGAGCCATTGCTGTGGCAGAAAAAGTACCATGGAGTTTTGTAGCTGACGGCTCTGAATGATGCAGAGAGCCATATAGAAACTGGATGCCCCTGACCAGCACACGTAGCCAGTTGTACCCGGAGCAGGTCTTGTTGGGGCTGAGATGCTGCTGAGGGGTGCTGTGAGCAGACCCCAGGCTCCAGTGTGCAGCCTCTGTGTCTCACCACACACCCCAAACCAGACCCATGTCCTGGCTGCATCCTTTGCTGGTGCATGGTGTGCAGGGGCACTGGGCACGATGGGCACGGTGTGTGGGGCTGGTGGGGCCAGGCTCGCTGCCTGTCTCACTGAGAAGCTCCTGTATAATTTAAGGGCAGCCTCCACCACACAAACATTCCCCATAATGAGCATCAGGCTCACTTTCACACCTTCCCTCTGCTGTGTTTGTTTAATTTTGTTTGCTTTTATCACGGGAGATGCAGTCTATGCCCACTCTTCAGTCTCGCTCATCCCTGGCCCTGTGCCGCGGTGCTCCCTGTCTGGACAAGCTGCACCCCTGCTTCTTTGTTGGCTCCTGTCAGAGGCTGGAGCGCACCTCGCCGCGGCGTGGGCAGCTTGGGGCAGGGAGAACAACAAAGGGACACAAAGAATCCCTTTTCCAAAGGCTGGGCAGGAAGGCAGGTGGCCAGAGAACATCAGCCAGGAAGACAAAGGGCCGGGAACAATGGGAGCTCCGTGGAGTGCAAACATTCGCCCCTCTCATTAAACACCCAGATGAACCCCATGCAGGGGCTGGAATCTGCATCTCTGAGTCAGAACAGGGGAGGGATGGATGCGGGTCACGGAGGTTGTCGGCTGGTGCCAAGGGACAGGGCTCTTCCAGGGTGCACAGGGCTGCGGGCTGCAAGGATGGGGCCAATACTGATGGCCAGAAGGTCAGCAGCAAAGGAGAGCTCCTCAGGGACACCCATGGTTGTCGTAAGGGAGTTTTAGCTCCTGATGGCTCTTAAATGGTGTTGGTGGATGCGTGCATCCTGAGGAAGAGGTTCCCAGTGAGAGGAATCCAGATGCACTTCAGGCATTTCACTTGGAGTCTCTCTGAGCATCTCCTGTCCTCACAGGGGCTGTGCTAAGCTGCTTCTAGGACAGAGACATGTGCCTTTTGAAGGATGACTCTGTCAGGAATAGAGGAAAATAAACCTCTTAGCCAGATGCATTCAG
>JAOEHX010050962.1:5445-16049 GCA_025448015.1 Bolborhynchus lineola
CTGAACAGGTAGCATTTCATTAGAAGAGATGAAACTTGTATACCACCTTAGCATAAAATATGGCAAGCAATAAAACAGCAGCCAGGATTAACAGACAGGATACTGCTTAAGAGTTAGCAGCCATAGGTTCTGCTCCTCACTGAGCTAGCGATCTGTGTACACTGCACAGAACACATCACACACAAGGAACAAGTAGATCAGGGCTATGCAGTCAGAGATGATTCTTACCTATATCATTTCATTTGGTGCAGAAACTGGACAATGGACTGGAATTAGAGCCAGGTACAGTAATAGCAAAAACCCCTTTAGATTAAAATGCTATTACGCTGATATAAACCAACACTGAGCTAAAATTTGCAGAAATATTTCAGACGAATCACTTGAAACCAAAGACATCACACAGGCACTGATATTTGACCTTCTAACTCTCGACAGTTTTACCACAGTATTTCTCATTCAATCTTTCTATGCTTTGTAGGTTTCCTACTACTATATTTGGGAGTGCTGTTTTAATGGAGAGTAAGTGGTGATAGTTCCTGCACCTCTTAAAATTCTACAGAAGTTCTACAGAAGTCTTTAATATTGCTTTTTCTGTGCTCTCTTTTGGGTTTACACTCTCCTCGTCCCACTCTACTCATACTAATAAATGAGAGAACACATGAACTAACAATACCCATCCCCCAAAAAAAGTTGTTTAAGACAATACAAACCAGTTACGCTGGGGACTATTTTCTTCTGTTATTTCCTAGCGTTCTGAGAAACTATGGATGACTAAATTCATAGTACTGCCACAACAAACTTTTTCAAATCAGTCTTGTCTGCAAGTAAAATATACAGATATACCTGATTTATCATCTTGGACTTCAAATTCTGCACCAGCAGATCCAAGAAGAGAAGCACCATGTTTTAACAACCGACATATATCAAATCTGTCAAAACGCAACCGATCTGTTGAAGGTGAATCTTCCACGGGACTTTCTGAGCCTGGTTCTAGATAGCACATTGAAAACAATATTAAGGACAACGTGCTGATGCAATAAAAAATTCTATGATCATAAAGAAACAGAATGACAGAGCTACCTTAAAATGTCTTCTATCATATAAACCATGAATTGCATATAATTCATTTAAGAAATACCTTGTTTTGATCTTGGTGTTGGATTCCACTCAGGTACATTTTTCACTATTGCTTCAACAGCCTGGCCAGCTGCAATACGGGTATCCCAATTCGTACTTCTTAAATACACTAACACCTTTAAAGAGAGATTAATAAATAATTATTTGTTTAAAATAATCTTTCACAAAATCCACCGGCTATTATGCTCTATTAAAATGCACTCACTTTTTATGCTATGTGTTAAGACAACATTCAGAACAATAAAAACAAAATACAAGAAATCAAGCCAAAGAAACACAAGCAGCCTTCTCTATTGCTCACTACTTTGGAGAAATCTTGCCTAGCCAGACATTTATAGGATATACTTCTTCCCATCAGTCAAACTCAACTCCAGGCACTGAACAAGACTTTTTTTTTTCCTTTCTTTCTTTCTAAAAGGAAGCATTCAAAAAGAGATTAAAAGACCTTAAAACTCTGAAGTCACATAATCCAAGAAGAGGGACAACATGGGTCACTTGAAGCAATATATGCTCTTCTAAACTGATACACCACTGGTTCAAATCTGGAAAACTATTTCTTTCTCTGAAAGTGGTTTGCTATTCACGATTTCATGGCCAATCTGCTGGCACCATCAATTGTGGTAAGGGCACCTGTTCCATAAGAGTAGAATTGAGGTCACTCAGTCATCTCCAGCTGTCAGATACAGACTATTTTTGTTTTTACTAGACTTGGTCAGACTGAAGTCACAAACTAGTGGAAATCTCTTATCATTTTCCAGCCCTTTTAAAGATATGCAGCCTCCTATATTTTTAATGCTGTTTCACACAAATAACAATCTCTAAAGGCAGAATCAGGAATTTTTTTAAGGCAGTAAAATTTCTCTTTATAGAAGAAAGTCTGAACTTACAGCAAACACTTAATATCAGAAACCTCACTTATGTAACCATTTTGGAGGCTAACAAAACAGCAAGCTTAACAGAATTAGTCTCTTAATTTCCTTCAGATACTATGCTTTTTCTCCTTCTCACAGAACCCACACACCTTTAAACTAGTTTTATTTTCACCATTAAAGTACTAGAAAAATGAAACAAAAAAGATGCTTACCTTAGATAAGAGATTATTCAGTTCATGAGGATGCAGTTTCACTACTTCCCCAAGTTGCTGTGCAGCTGCTTTTCTTGTTACTGGTGTTGTACCGGTGTCCAGTAAAATGAAGAGACGATCAAGCCTAAATACGATTGACAAAACCCAAAAATGTTACGCTATTCACAGTTCAATTGCCCACTTCTATTAATATTCCCCCCCGTTTTTCAGTTTCTCTCATGTAAACAGAAGAAATGTTGGCATGAACACTGTCAACTGACAGGGTGGCAAACATACTTCTTTCTAATAGTAAGCATAGTTGTTCTAAAAGAACATTTAATTTGGTAAGAAAAAAAATAATTATAGAAATTGTTAGGAACATTAGCTTTAAAAAATCTGCAGTTATAAGGAAAATTTAACTTGGTCCTTTCCTTTGCTCTATGATAGAATATTTTCCACCTTAAATACTGTTAAGCTGCAAATGATCATCAAATTCTGACTGACAGAGAAATAAAAGGGCTCAACTGCTCATATTGTGCATAATAATTTCTTCTGAAGACTTACTGTCATTTATAACATCAAACTGCTTTTCCATTATACCACAAATTTTTACTTTTCACATATTTTCTCATTAACTACCTGAAATACAAAAGACCAAACCTGCTGTTGTATTTACAGCTTTGAGAGAATTCAACACCTCTGGCCTTTCCAGGAAATACAGGAATTTAACCAGATCTTTCACAGTAACTCTGTACTCAGTGAAAGAGATCCTGATCATGTATTTTCAGAAGCATTAAATGAGAAATAGCTAACTACTTTTCATCATATAAAAAGCAGGTAAAAATAGAGACTACCTAATCAAATCAATGATGGAAGTAATAAATGCTCATTACTACCTTCATTTAAGTGAGACAGAACTCTCTCCACAGGGTGTCTAGTTTATCTGTTAGTTATTGAGCAGTATGAGGTTATTACTGAATGTACTACACAGATTCTAAACTCACAATCAGAATTATTCCTTCTAGCCTTAATCATAAAACTACTCCTCCAAAAATTGCAACAACACAAAGCTGGAATTTACACAGCAGTGAGGCTCACCTAGATCACAGCCTAATGAAATAGGGATAGTTTCCATGAACAACCACCTTTCCTCATAAACACAAACCCTAGGTTTGCGCAAATACAGGAAAGGACAAGTGTTTTGATTGTTAGTCTGCTGCTACTAATTACATTTTACCAAAATTGTCTGAAACATCAGCTCAGATCGTTAAAAAAACTCAAGCAAAGCAATCAAGCCCATAAATAAGTCTATTCAACAGCACTGGATTTTTACTTTCTTTGACACACTTTAGCTGCACTTATTCCTGGACAGTATCTTGTAATGTGCATTAGAAACAGCAGTGCTACACAGCCAAGGCAGTAATGTCAGAAATACCCCAAATGCTCTCACTACGGAAGGTACTAGAGTAAGTATTATCCATTAGATTAAAAAAACCCAACCTGAAAACGTTTTAAATTATTCTATTGTTTTAGGCCCACTTCTGGTAAGGGCCAGCTTTGAAACAATTCTCTTCCTGCTACTAAAACAGGTGAATCCATTTCAATTCCTATAGATAAAACTGGAGTTTCAAAGTGCTGCGATTTACTAATTAGTAAATTGTTTTTGAGTTAAATAAGGATGAAAACTCAAACCTATCTACACCAGTTGTTTTGTGTGATGAGACAGTCAAGGAAAAAAGCAAAAGCTTTACAGAGCCAACTCTTTCGAACACAGAGTGGGCTAGTCGGGAGGAACATACCAGATACTTACATACCAGCATTTTTTCTTTTGTACACTTGACAGTAATAACCCAACCTGATTTGCAGCATTCAGTATTATTCAGTACAAAATATGCCAGCTTGCAGAGCAACCACAGCTTGCTCCAACTTGCTTGTTCTCACCCCCTTCTTTCTTCATCTCCCCATGAAACTTCAATGTTCCATACTCAAGTCTGCCATTTAGCACCACCCACTCCTTCAACTATCAAAGTTGGGTTAGGGTTTTTTTTCCCATCTCCAAACTCAACCAAAAAGTGCAATTTAGACCACTTCCTCACCTAGAATTATTCATGTTTCGAAACAGGAGGAAACCACTATGACTGCCTACCCTCAAAAAACCTCTAGTTTAATTACAATCTTTGTTACAACACTAGATCTTCACTCCCAAAACACACAACTTCTTGAGGCTGTATTACCTACAAAATACAGTTGTTTACTTCCTTTGGGTTTTTTTAACCTGCAGTAAGCTTGGTTTATAATTTGTGGCTTTAAATTGCAATATGCTTAACTGACACACAATGCAAAATAAAAAAAACTATTGTCTCACATCACTATAGGAAGGTTTCAGTGTTGGAAACACTGAGAAAGCTGCCACTGATAAGCAGCACCAGGGCTTTTTTAATTTAAGTTTTCATTCTTAGCTTCATTATGAATGAACACTCAAAATAGTAAACAAATTAATTTTGAGGACCCACAGCTTGGAAAGAAACCTCCTTAGTTCTGACAAGGTTTTCATTCTCAAAATAGACTAACAATCTCTAAACTAGTAATTAAAGCCAAACAGAGGTAAGACTTTTCCAATGACACATTTCTCTGCCTCTCATGCTAGTCAGTGCTATAAGCAGAGCACTGTGTGGCTCACACAGTTCACAAACTTAACACTGAAGTCCAAATCAGCGTGGCAGAATGAAGCGCTCTAATAGAGGCATTAGAAAGCTAGTACTGGTAGTTAACAACCAGGTCAGGACACAGAGGTTATCACCAGTATCTCCAGAATGTTTCCAAAAGGAAGACATATGCAGATGAATTGTATAAAGAACCCCATCATCCCACTGTAAGCATTGTGACTGAATTAAGTCCCCACAGAACTTCAGATGAGGAAGCTTCCTGTTTATTGATTTCAGTGAGCTGAGGCTTGAAAGAGACTACGAACTGATCACTGCTGCCAGTGAAGTGATTCGTTTGGACTCTCCATCTGTGTGTGCACCAGTATGTTCAGTTGGCCAGGGAGAAGTCACTGACAGTAAATGCCTACTGGTACAGAACAGCTCACAACTACCCCAGCATATCCTACAACCCATTAGAATTGTGCAATTGTCAAAAAGCCCTCAGTAGCATAGTCCCTGAAATACTCTAATGTCAAACTCTGCCTAGAGCATTTTGGAAAACTGCTATCTAGCACCCATCAGAAGACAAGGGAATACTCTAGTATTTACAGTGTAAATCGTATTTCAACACCCAGGAGCTTCCTCCCAGGCATGGTTTCTAGGTACATAAATAGCCTCAAAACATAGAAAATATTGACAAATCAAAATTTAGACTTGACAAGGGTTGACAACCATGGCAAAATTAAACATAAGTACAAAAGGAGATGCCTCAGCTTTTCTTCTTGACCAGGTAAGTCCTTCAGTGGTGTTTTGTCATTTGGTTAAATCCCAGCTTGGTCAGCTTCACAGCTCAAAAAAAAAAAAAAATCAAACCCCTAATAAAACACACACAAACTGTTAAAATAATCAAGTAAACAAGTTCCCAATAGACAATCAGAAAGCAAGAGAAAAACCAATTAACAGAATTCAGAACAAAAAGAAGTGTGATGAAACACAAAGAATGGACTGTTATTTTACTTCTCATAGGTGGGAGACTACAAAATAGTTATCAAGGTGCGGCTGTGGACAAGAGAAATAATCGTGTTTCCTATAGAGCAGTGGAAGGGACCCCTTGAGTAAAATAAGACCTCCATGACCACACTGCTCCCAGAATTGTACGTTGCACACAGAAGCCAACTGAATGCTAAAATTAGCACACTTCATATAATATAATCCATAGGAAGTAGAAGCTTTATTCGTAAATTATTACATATGTATCTACATCAAACAAGGCAGCCCAAAAGCATACAACCAATCACATTACTAAAACTGTGAGAAAGAATAAAAAATTAAAATAGCTGCAAAGACATACTAATACAAGAAATGTATCAACAAGTTATACGGGGAACACTTTGACGAGCATTCAAGTTCTAGCTGCTGAATCAGGTTAAGCTTCTTACCAGAATGCAATCCTGACTTTCAATTTCCATTTCAGTCTGTTCGGTGTGCGAGAAATTCTACAGCTCCACCTCATTTGGGCAGTTCTGCACATACTACTTCTGCTCTCTCTCTCCCCATAACTGTATCAGAGCTCCCTCCCAAGAACAGCAATAGGGAAGGCAGCCCACTGTCCTGGTCTGTGAGTTTTCATCTCCATCAACTGGGGAAGAGTTACACTTTTTTCCCCCCCGAGTCAGAACTGCTGTAATCACACTGATTACAGAACATCTAGTTATTCTAACGATACAGGCATATGCCTTTAAATAGTACTGAAACATACTTCTTGCTCAGTTTAACTCCTGCTTTCCATGCAAGAGCAGCCATGAAGCAATAGCTTCCAACAGGCCAGAAGCTGAATACTTTCTTCAAAAAGCCTGGGATAACCCCAAAAGAACATTTCCAAAAGGTACATAAGGCCCATAAGAGAGGTGCTCGGATAATTCTGGTATCTTGGTAAAAACTTCAACCTCCCAATCATGCATTATTAAACTTGAAACACTTTATATATTTTATAATGCAATGATGCCAGGAAATGCAGCCATTTGTTCTTGGGAAGTCACAGCCCTACATGTCAAAAAAAACAAGAATGTGAAGCCAAATTATTTTCCAGGAGCTTTACTATCACAACCTTCTGACATTATTTATTTTAAATTAAAACCTAGGTTCTTATCAGCATATTGCCAATTATACAGAAATACAACTAAACGAAAATACTGAAGACTCTAGAAACCAGTACTAAACTTACAAGGATCAAATCAAAAACGCTTGCAAGAACAGCCAGCTGTTATGTGCTCCTGTACTTCCTTAAGGAACTGTCTTGAAAGTACCCAAAAGAGGCTGTCTTTAAGGTCTTCCAAGGTGAACTTCAAGATATACTACTGAAATATTATTGAAGTAATTTATTCTTAATGCATCTTACCAGCTTCGTGCATTTAATCACATTCTAAAAGCAGATTGGGTCACCATACTTGAAGGCCCTCAAAAACAGGGGAAAGATGTTAACAGCCTTGGTTTTGGAACAATACATGAGGTGCCTTTGACCACATTAAAGAAACTGGAAAAAAGTTTTATTAGATATTGAAAGAGACAATCAACACTTCATTATCTACTGAAACTTAATCACCCTGAGTAATCCGTGAGTGCTGTCATTTTCTTGGCAGTATTACTTTTTCATCTAAAGCATCTCAAGAGATCACTTGTGAGCCACTGTATTCACTTGGATCATACACTTTGTAGGAATGAAGCTGAAGTAAAACTTTTCACTTCCCTTTTTCCTTCTCAGTTCTACTTTTTTTTTTATTTTTTTATTATTAGCTATGCAGACATTGCACTACTTCATACTTTCAAGATCAGAGGCAGGAGATAAAGCCTACCAAATCAGCTTGTGCATTTGCAGAAAGAACATCAACCTTCCCACCCACCTACACATACTTCTGGGGGACAGTGCTTATTAGCTAACCTTTTCTGCATTGAACTACCATAGAGATGAGCATATACAGAGCAACTATTCTGCTACATCTTTTGATATGAAGTATCTACTATTCTGCTTTTGGGTCTGTTTTCTAGTGTATCATCACATAAGTGGTACATAAAAGCAGATCTTCAGTCAGGCTGGTACATGTAAAAGCAGCATCTGCTAAAACAAACATGTATACATATAATGTTGAATAAAACAGACTCTGCTTTGTCAACAGATTATAAATCAATGACAATTATTTTTAAGATGCCCTTATTAATAGCAAAGGTTTAAATTCTCAATCCAATTTAGGGGTATTTCAAAGAATTCCCTATATTTGGTTAGATCTTCCTGAACAGAATAGGGGTTTAAGAAAGGTTTCAACTTGGCAGAAACTAAACTTTACTGGGAAAGCAACACTTAAACTTATTATTTTGAGATGCAGAAATACCCCTCAAAAAAAAAGGCTTTTATTTAACATGGTTACTACACAGAACCCTAATGAAGCTTTTTATTAATATCAGTGTTTAGTATGCACTCAGCAAAGCCTATGGTCCTTGGAGAAAGATGAATTTGAATCATCTTCTCCCACGCACTCCACACTTGTGTCGTTAAGAATCATTCTACAACAATGAAGTATTATGTTGGACCTTCAAAAACGTAAAATGTAACTGACTTCCTAAAAGCCAAGTGCAGATCTCTACAGTTAAGTGGAGCTGGCACAGAAGCTGGAACAACTACACCTTCCATGAAAACAGATATGGAGTATGTAAACATACGAAATTATCTGTGGTATGTCTCAAGGAAAGGACCTTGGAAATGCAATGTTGAAGTAAAAGGGGAAGATAACATCTTTTATTTTACAAAAGCAACACTGACATTATATCATCAGCATTCCTATGGTCCATCAGCCAAAAGGTTCATTGGTCCAGTTGCTGTGTAACTTCAAAGGGATAAGAGCTGCTTCTGCAGTGTCTATTAAAAAACATGTGCAAGGCCACATTTACACAGTACCACTTCTTACAATTATAGAAAGAACAGTTTGCCAGGACTAGCCAAGACATCAGAATGCTCCAAAATGGGTAATTCTTTTACCTAATTTACGTGTGGAATTGGAGCCATTCTTTATGAACTCACAAATATTACACCATCTTTATTAAAGTTCTATCCCTTATACTCAACTTGTATACATTTTGATCTTAAAACTGTACTCTAAAGCAATGTACCACATTAGTAATAAACCAACTCTTTTAGTTCTCCACACTGAGCCTTGGGTCTTACCCAAAACACATTTTTTCGTCCTGCTGGTCACCAGACCAAACAGGCACTACAAAATCTTTGCATACTGCACTGCTGCTTTTCACAAAGGCCATGTGGTTTTACAGAAACACTGGTAACTGAATCTGAAACCAATCTTTACAGTAGACACCACCTGAGCATACAGCTGTAAGCTGTATCTTGATATTCCAGTTAGCCCCCATATCACATGTATGTTAGCATAGTTACTTAAGCAGACTACCCCACACCTGGTGTAATTACAATTTTACTCTATTTTACATGATGGCTTACAGTAGTATTTTAACATACATGGTAGTCTTGCCACAGCAACCCTTACTACTTCCAGATTCTTATGGATAGCTTTGGGGAAGAATAAAGAAAAAAGCCAAACAAAATAAACCCCAAACAAGCAAACAAAAAAGCCCTAAAGAAACCAGGGCCAACCTTTTTTTCCTAAACCCAAATACAATTAATACAGAACAAGTTGATTAAAAAAAAAAAAGTAGAATAAGAAGAACACTCTGTAGAAACTACAAAGCCAAAACACCTGCTACTAGAAGTCTTAAAAGGTGTACTGCTGCTATAAATTTTGATTAACAATTGATTTCCAGTATAAGTGTGCACACCTTTACTTTTTACTTTATTAATTGTAAAGTTGTTCCTACACAGCTTCAGGAACAGAATTTACTTTTGCTACAGGACTTCGAAGTACAGAGATACTAACACCACATGACTTGAAGCTTATCTATCACAAGGGTAATTTGGATTCATTGTTTCCTTTCAACTATCCTGACAGGAAGCTTAATGTGCCCGTTTCAGACACACACACACAAAAAACCCCACACATGGTAGAAATTTGTGCTCAGCATTTTTTATAAACCAGCTCTATTAAGTCATACCTCTGTATCTGTGAATACTTTAAACGCTGGCACACCCCAACTCACATGTGTGTAAGCAGATACTACTCAACATCTTGAGACAGAGCCAGAACACAGTAATCACTTTTCTCCATGGAAGCCTATTTCATGTTGGTTACTTTACAACTAAGGGCTCTGAAAAGCGAAAAGGTTTCTTGGCAGTTCTTGAAACTCGGTATCATTAGCCCCTATTTCCTAGCAGCTTAAGCCAAAGGAAGCACTGACTAACAAACCGAAGGCGTCAAGTTCAGCAGGCAGCCCCAGGCAGAGCCCCTGCAGCCCGAGAAAGGGAGGGGGCTTCCCTGCGCGCCAGGCCCGGAAGGACCCCCGGCCAGGAAGCAAGCCAGGCACCGAAGCACGCAGGCACCCCAAATCTCACCGAGGCGGCCCATGCCGCCGAGGAGCGTGGAGACCCCGGCGAGGCCTCGACAGGCTCCCGAGACAAGAGGAGAGGGAGCCTCTTCACCCTCACACCCCCCAAATCCAGGCCACACGGAAGGCCTGGGTCTCCGGGCCGCCGCTGCCGGCCCTCCTTCCCCCACCCTCCCCGGCTCCTACCGACCTGGAGACGGCCATGGCCGCCCGGAGCTAGGACTCGCTGGAGGCGAACGGCGGGACAGCGAGCGGGG